>CM064482.1:73918344-74090844 GCA_032716605.1 Paralithodes platypus | reverse complement strand
CTAGCATCGCCGGAACAGAGACGGGTGAAGCGTAAATATTCGCATTTTGGCTCTTCATTTCAAATATTCATAGCGCAAAAAGTATTTGTCCTAGGAACTTCTAGTTTATTTTATACTCATTAGCATTATTTGCCGTATTCATTCAGCCTAAATTTAAAACCATACACTTCGTAGCAACGAAATAAATCGAAAATGTTATAAACCATATCAATCAAAATCAGATATTTTTTTTTTCGGTCACTGCATGGAAACAATTGTGCATAGCTCGCGAACCAATTATGCTATATTATTTTTGTTTTCACCATTGGAAAGTGCACAATTTTCCGATTCCGGTGATATATACAGTTATATACGTATCCGAGCAAATAACGCAACCACGAGGTGGGGAACAGCTCGGAACCCGGCTAGCATCGCCGGAACAGAGATGGGTGAAGCGTAAATATTCGCATTTTGGCTCTTCATTTCAAATATTCATAGCGCAAAAAGTATTTGTCCTAGGAACTTCTAGTTTGTTTTATACTCATCAGCATTATTTGCCGTATTCATACAGCCTAAATTTAAAACCATACACTTCGTAGCAACGAAATAAATTGAAAATGTTATAAACCATATAAATCAAAATCATATATTTTGTTTTTCGGTCACTGCTTGAGAACTATTGAAGATAAACAATTTCTGTTTTCAGATTTGGAAAGAGGAGAAACAATACTATTATTTGAGCAAAACAAAATATATAGTCATCACTCACAATTTAGAGCTAGGACGGTGTGAAGACAATTGCATGGGAAATAATTGTATTCCGGACTCATTTACACTTTCATATTTCGATTTATTTACATTTTTTTTTATTTTATCATGTACTATAAATATTCCTCTTTCCATTGATATATGATACATCACAATAAACAGCATTCTGGTGGATGGAAATCGCGAAAAATGTAAGGCTTCGACAACACTCATGAGCCAAATTCAAGACCCAAAATACTTGTCAAGCGCCTCCTTGGACTTATTGGAACATAATATGTCGGAGGGAGTTAATAGTTACATTTTTTAAGTATGTTATAGCTGAAGTTCTGAGTCGAAACTGTACTTCTCTCAGAAGGCTGGGCTAGTAGAAGCTCGCTCTAGGAGCATAGCAGTATGAATTAAGCTATTGTGTTGGGAGGGGTTGTAATTTTGTTGTTGATGAGAACTGAGCTTTGCCTTCTTTGTTGCGAAGTGATTAGGGGTGGCGAGTCTTATCGGCGTTCTGCTTGTCAGATATGGAGCTCATGGTTGAGCGTCTAATATCTTGGGGGTGTGTGACACCTGCAGCTTAGCAGAACGCCACGTGGGCTCAGCTGCTCGCTTGGTCACTCGCTAACACTCGCCAGGGCAATGTATTTGGCTACAGTCTATCTACAATGTTGTACTTTCTTTCTTGTGAATCGTCATGCCACAGGCAGTACAGAAGTGGTCTTTATTTTCGCCTGTGACAATGCATTATATTTTATATCATCAGTTATAAGTTTAATACATAAAATTTAATACATACATAAAATTTTAAGACTGAGTGTTCCACACATAAGTGCAGTTTCAGTCTCTTGTCCTAATGGCGGCATTCCAGGCAACCCTGTTAAGGGCTGCTTCACTTGTCAAGTTCTTGGATTTGAGATCGGCGCGTATAGTCCGATCCCAGGTCTTCCTCGGTCCACCCCTTGGTGCAGCTCCCTCCACAATCACAGACCTGCATTTTTTCACCCAATTTTGTTCATCCATTCTCTCCACATGTCCATACCATCCCAGTCTACTTGTACGCATCACCTCGCTAATACTCTTTATACCTAAACGTCTCCTCAGCTCAACATTTGTTATTCTATCCTGTAGCCTGGCCCACACATCCATCTCACCATTCTCATCTCATTACGCTCCATTCTGTTGACATCCTCTACTTTAACGGCCCATGTTTCTGAGGCATACGTCATTGCACTTCTAACACATGAGGCATACACCTTTCCCTTCAGGGGGAGAGGCATTCTTTTCATGGTCAGGATTGGCATCAATTCTCTGAACTTCCCCCAGCCACACCTAATTCTAGCAACAGTGGCAGCCTCGGCCCCACCACCGGCAGAGATGGTATCTCCTAGGTAACAAAACTTGTTCACCAGCTCCAAAGACTCATTTCCAAAATTCACAGCCACAGGATCATCACTTAACACAAGCTCGCCTTTGCACACTACGCACTCAAATTTCTCTATTTCTGACTTATCCTTCGGCAGGGGCCCCTTTATTCTACTACAGCGCTTACTCCCATGGTGTACCCAACATCGACAGATGCTACATTGAATTGAGTTAACGCCCACTCCCTTTCCACACACTGCACATGGGTATGCACCGCTCTTTTCCACATTGCCTCGTCTCAAACTACAATGCATAACCTTGGTTTTGTTAATATTGACTCTTAAACCCTTGCTCGCCATGCCCTCTCTCCACTCTCTGAATTTGGCTTCAGCATCCTGCATACTGTCAGCTATTAGGACTAAATCGTCTGCATAAAACAGTTCCAACGGGAGTCCGCCTCTAAAAATTCTAGACAGCGCCTCCAAGACCATAATAAAGAGGAGGGGGCTTAACACTGAACCCTGATGGACTCCAACACGGACTGCGAACTCATCACTCAGTACACCCTTCACCCTCACCGAACTTCGCGAATCCTCATACATCTTCATTATCACACGCACCAGCCACTCTTCCACACCAAGTTTCCTCATAGCCCACTGTACAACATCTCTAGGTACCCTATCAAAGGCCTTCTCCAGGTCCACAAACACAAAGTAAAGATCCCTGCCTTTTAGTAAGTATCTTTCCTGTATCTGCCTGACTATGAAGATAGCATCGGTTGTACCACGTCCTGGCATAAAACCAAACTGCATATCATCAATAGAGATGCTTTGCCTGATCAAACCCTCAAGGACTCTCTCACAGACCTTCATGATTTGGTCAAGCATTTTCAGGCCCCTATAATTTCCTCTATCTAGCGCATCCCCTTTTCCTTTGTATATATTTACTATTACACTTTTGAGCCAATCCTCTGGGATTTTCTCATCTTTAACCCTTATTTAGCGGCGAGCAACATAAGTCGAGTTAAATAAAGCTGGACTATGTGGCGGCGCTCGACATAACTCGAGTGGCAATTTCAGCACGTAATGTGGCTGAGAGAGAGAGACAAGTGGTGGCAGGAGACTAGCGAGCGTATGACTGCTCCAGACCACCGCGGCGAACCTACTGACACAAATCTCAGCTCCCTCCTCCCTCTCTCACTCGCTACATACTCAATTATGTACTGAAAGTACCGAATTACCTGCTTTTTGCACTCGCGTTGCAGGTTTATTGCAAGAAAACTATCCATCATACAAGGATCGTTATGGTGTCATTCGAAAGCTCTGTTTATGCCCTTTCAGGGATAGGTACTTGTTTTTACGTTCTGGGTCTTATTTAGGCATGAAAATGATCACGTAAACAGCCCTATTTTGGCTAAAAACACCCCGCTGTGCGGTACACATAAATAAACCGAATAGGCCGCTCGTAAGGTGTTAATAATGGTGTTTATCAACTCAGTGACTAAGTTTACACCAATCTCCCCTGAGGCTTTTATCATCTCAGCGACAATGTCGGAGCAACCTGGAGCTTTACCGTCCTTCATTTTATTGATTGCGTCGCTCACTACAGCTGGTGCTATCAAAGGAGGGGGCCCAGATATTGGTTTTTCGATACTAAGCTGTTCCTTATCCCATTCAAACTCTACATTTAGCAATCGTTCATAGTGTACCTTCCATGCTTCTCTGATTTCATTTTCTGCATACACAATCTTCCCATTATCATCTCTAACACACTGTTCACCTATAATATCCCTACTGTCATTTTTAACTCGCCTAGCTAGGTTGAAGATCCCATTGGGATTGTCAGTGTTACACACTTGTTCGAGGACCAGGTCCTTAATGCGATTTTTAGCATTGTAAATAACTCTTTTGGCAGTTCGTTTAGCTGCCTGGTATTCCTCCCTGCTGCCACCTTTCTTCCATGCTTTGAAGCATCTCCTTTTCTCTTTCACAGCATGTTCTACCTCATCGTTCCACCACCAAGAGGTCTTATTCCTGGGGTGACCCTTTGTTTTCCCACAGACTTTGTCAGTGGCAGCGATAAGGCTATGCTTAAGAAAGTTCCATTGGCTATTTACATCGTTAGGCCTAGCTTCCTTATTTCTATTCATTTCCTCCAGTTCATTATGAAACCTATCCCTAACTTCCTTGTCCTTCAGCAGCCACACTTTCCTTTTGGGTATGTAAACCTTCTTGCGCTTAGGATCTCTGTATAAGCTCATGTCACACACAAGTAGCTTATGCTGGGGGATACATTCTTCGCTCGGGATGACCTTTACATCTCGAACTAGTTTCCAGTCTTTCCTGTTAACCAAGAAGTAATCTATCTGGCTACTGGAGACCCCAGAGTTATATGTGATCAGGTGGCTCTGTCTTTTCTTGAACTTTGTGTTACACACAACCATGTTGAGTGCAACGCAGGACTCCAATATATATTCGCCTTCTAGATTTCTCCTTCCGTAACCAATTCCTCCATGTACCCCCTCGTATCCATCTGCAGATGCTCCCACGTGACCATTGAGGTCCCCCCCCACGATAGTTATTTCATTCTCCGAGAGGCCTGAAATGACACTGACGGTGTCATTCCAGAAGTCCTCTTTTATCTCTTTCTGTAAACCAGCCTGTGGGGCATATGCAGATATCACATTCAGAATTCTTTCACCAACTTTCAACTTCAAAACAATCAGCCTTTCACTAACTCTCGTAATCTGAAGCACACTTTCCGCCAGCTCTTCAGCCACCAGAACACCCACTCCTCCTTTCGCTTTATCAGTCTCCACACCCATCCAGTATATCCTATATCTTTTCCTCCTTCCGACAACCCACTGTACCCCATGCCTCTTCCAGAGTGTTTCCTGGGTACAGCAGACGTCCACTCGCCTCCTCTCACACATCTCAGCCACTTCATTCGCATGCAGATTCAAACTACCAACATTCACACTAGCAAGTCTGAGTTTGTGGGGGGCATTTGTCATTGTCCTGTGCGGTTTTGTTTCATCGGACTTACGTTTATTTTCTTTGATTTTAGTCATAGTTAGGTAGGTTTGGCTGGCAGATGGGCATCACCCCCCCCAGAACTCCGGCTCCAGTCTACCCCGGGACCATTCCCAGCACCATCCCCCAAGTGATTACAAGGGGGTAGGATCCAGTGGCCTCGGTACGCCCCACCAGAACCAGCCGCAGGGACGCACCCCCTGCGCGTACACGGCACTACGACTGGCCTGATATTTTTCGCCAAATGACAGGGCAGCCTCCTGGAGCGCTACCTCCAGGTTCGGGCCCCTATACTATCGGGCGGAAAGTGCCAGTCCGGGGAAACACTACGTACTGTACCCTCTGGATCCATTTCGTCCAGGTTGGGCCCAGGGCGCCAGGGCCGGGTCCAGAGGGAGCGACACCCACTGCCAGTGTGCCGCCATTAGGCAACTTGGAGCAAGTACAATGAAGCCCTGTCACAGCACTATCATATAGAGACAATGCCAGCACCAATAACAAGGCTTCATTGTATAGTGATGGCTACTTGGTCCGCAAGTCTATCACCATCCCCCCTATTAGTCGCCTTGTACGACATGCAGTAGGATGCGTGAGGCATATTCTTTTTTTCCTCCACCATTAGATGAAGGCCCCCTTACCCCCTGGGGGTAATGTATATGTATAAGACTGAATGATACAGCTAGAGAGTATGAGTGAGTAAGTACAGGAGGCAGAGGGTAGTTGCGTAGTGTTACACGTTGCCTCGGTGACGTCATGCCACGGCCGGGCCCTCTGAGTGGCTGGCTGCCTCACCACCCTCCCGCCGCATCAGGAAGTGGTCCCCCCCGCACTCCCTGCTGTCTTGTGTCTTCCTTGCTCAGAGCTTGCCTGACCAGCATACCCTACACATCTCCCTGGTTACCTGTCCCCGACTTCTACCTATAGAACACTTTCTCTCTCTCAACTTCTTACCTCTCATTCTTCCAATCTATTTAATATCATAACTCCCCTTTGGTTCTGCACGATTTCATATATCGGCCATCGTATTATATGCTGAAGCTCTCAGATATTACATGTTTAGTTAGGCATTTTGGAGGGGTTACCATTTTGTCTGTAGAGGTTCGACACACTCGCGGTGTCTCCCTACCTTTTGCTTGGTTGTCTGCTGGGCTATTTAATGCTAGACTGGGGTGAGGCTATTGTTGTTGTGATTTCCGATGTGTACCAGGTTTTGTTGAACCTGTACAATCGCAACGGATACGTGGGAAGCCTAGGTTGTCTTTCTGACTGTGTACCTTGTGAGTTTAGCACTGTGTTGCGAGTGAGGGCTTTTGCCTCTGCCACCCAACACTGTGCTAACTCATTTTGCTTTGACTTTGAGATGGTCGCCAGGAGAGAACCAGATACTAGCGATCTGGATCTCTCAAGAGAGCACCCGGTCATTTTAACGTAATTTGGCCGTACAGTCTTAAGGACCTCGCTAGGCTACGAGCCGCTTGCTCAGCCATTGTTTCCTAGCCTACTACATCCCAGCTAGACTTTATTCGCCTAGCAGACACCCGATTAGGATTATAAACTCTTATGTTATGTATGCAGCATTTTTATTCACGTTGATTGTAAGCCTTGGTTGTTGTTGAGTTGCACAACCCGAGCAGGCTTTTGTGTTGCCTTCTTTTGTTGTTGGAGATAATACTATTGCGCATTTATCGTTATTCCCGTGCCAGTTAACACTGTATGTCCATACACTTGTCATATCTTGTTCCTGCTTTATATAACAGTTCAAAATCCGATTCGATCATCTTAAGCAGCATCAGACTTTCTTCAGAAGATTCCCGTTCGATGCTTTAGGACTTTCATTCACTTTCTTTAATATAGGAGCGACAGTTTATTATTGTTTAGAGTAACTTTAATTATACCTTCTTCTTGTTTGCATTAAATCATTTCAGTGATTTAATTAAGCTCTCTATCCTTTTCCTTGTATACATTATTAACGTAATTGTATGTTCTTGTGATCATGCTGTATCAGAGATCATCAGCCTGTAGTAGTAGTGCATTTATACCGAGTTGTAGGATACCCCATTATCGCAGATTTAACTCTGGAGGGTATAGGTGTTTTTTGTACGCCGGCATTATAAGTTTGAGGGCTGGATCTAGTGTTACCGTTGTGGCTGTGTGCCTTTCTAGTCCAATGATTAAGAGCCCTTGTTTTATACGAGTCCCGGTCGTAACAGTACCTTTTTTGTTTAACGATACAAGCTGATACAGTAATAAGCTTCGGTCGTCTAGGACCACCAGCAATATCAGAGGAGGGCATGCAGGATCATCCTGGGTGGCACATATCCAGGGTACGAGGAAGCTCTCACCACCCTTAGCATACCTGCACTTTCAACCCACCACTACAACACACTCAAACAGTTTGCATCTAAGCTGCTTGTTCACCCACGACACAGAAACTTACTTCCACCAGACGCCCCTAGACCAACACGCGCAGCTCGTCACTTCAACACACTCCAACCAATAAGAGCAAGAACTGACAGATATAAAAATAGTCCTATCCCAACCATTGTAAATATTAATAATGTGTAATAACGGCCTGTCACACCATATATACGCGCCCACCTTTAATAATGTATGCATAAGTGTGTGTGCGTGTGTGTATTAGAATATAATTATGTATGTATTTGCTTGTGTTTGTTTATGTATATGTGTATATATGTATATGTGTATATATGTATATGTGTATATGTGTATATGTGTATCTACGTATGTACAGTATATGTGTATGTATGTGTGCGTATATGTGTATGTATGTATGTATGCGTTATTTATGTATATATGTATGTGTCTATAGTGTATACTGTTTGTGGTTCGAGCCCGGCTGAGAGTATCAGGTGGATAAGAGAAGAGCATATATGCATGTAATGTGCATATAGTTATGTATATGTATGTCTGTGTGTATGTGCTGTCAATGGTTCGAGCCCGGTTGAGAATATAAGGTATATAATATATATATGTACTGTACGTGTATTTGTATAATCATGTGCACATGTGTATGTAAATATACGTACATATGAGCAGGAACATATTGCTCACTAGCGCAACTTCTTATTATAAATCTATGCACAAGCATTATCTATTATTAAGTGTTCGTGTATCTTCAACCATGTATTTCCACCCTTAACAATAGAATGCCCAGCTTTTCCACATTTCGCCTTCTATCACACACACACACACACACACACACGAACAAACACACACACGCACACCTACACTAAAGAATGTCCTATATACTACAATTCTCCCAAGCTGTCTCTACTGTTTTTATATCCTTGTTTTGTTCTCTACCGTGGATTAACCTCCCATTGTAGTAGGCTTTACCTGACCCTACCTGTACCGACCTGTAGGCCGCTCCCTCTTTACCCTTTTCAACTCCTCACCTGACCCTACCAAAACAGTTTATGTATGTATGTATGTTTGTGTGCATACGTGAGCGTTTGTGTATACGGGCATGTGCACACTTACTGCATGTTCTTATGTTCTTATATATGTATGTATATGTATGCGTATGTATGTGTGTCCGTACGTGTATATATGTATGTTCTGTATATGAGTAAGTAAAATAAATGTGTATATGTACTGTATATCACTTACTCTCATGGTTAATTTATGATAATTTGTATTTTGCACCTGCATCATTATTGTATTTATTTATTTTTTTGTAAACTGAGCTTACCATCTTCATATCTGTACATCTCATGTTCATCCACTAAATTGTAAAATGTGTATTTTCAGCTCATGAGGCTGCCATTCTTTAATAAACCGTTTATTATTATTATTATTATTATTATTATTATTATTATTATAACATGCCGGCCTCCCTTATTTCCCTCCTTATGGTTCCCCGGGGGATCTAAGTGCTCATGCGGTGCCTCCAGTTTATTCTCTTTTTTGGTCCTCCCGCTGGTGAGGGGGGTCCAAGTGTTTTCCGGCCCCTCCCGCCGGTGGCATGAGTAGCTTGGGCTCTGGGAGCCGTTGGGGGAGTGATACCATTTATAATGATGTTACATCATACGTCTCAGTCACACTTGCCAATGCTCCACCCTCATGATTAGCAAATTGTTTCATTTACCCGTTCCTGTGGTTCCGTAGGACCCCATTTATGTAGCACTAGCAGCAACCGGGAAAGATTGCAGGCCTAGTCAGACTCAAACTCAGATACACATTCCCTCAGGTTCCCCGAGGTAAGCATTCACGCCAGTCAAATACTTAAGGCAGAACAGGAGAGTGAAGGTCATCAGGATGTCCTGTAGTTTATGGACTAACGGTCTAATTAGTAGACGAAGGTTCTTTCATACACTGCACTCTTACTAGCCATGTTCACCCCAATCGGCTCGGCCAAATTGGTCTTGGCCTCCCTTGGGCGGTAGGTTTTTCCTTGTAGGTCTGTTCCGGTAGGTGCAGTCCTCCAACTCACTAAATGTAGCATCCGGTAAGGCTAAAAGCTAGCCTGTCGGAAGATCAGATATAAGCGGGACCGGAGCCGCAGGAACGCCGGAATTAGGTCTACGAGACTCAAATCACCTGTATTCATTATTTGGAGCACACTATCGTGGTTCACGCTAGCAAAGAGTCACTCGATCCTCGGCTCTTACTTAGCCTAGGCTGCTCATGCCTCGACAATCAGAATGTTTTAGTTGTAAGAAATCATACCAATGTTTAGGCAAACTCAGCTCAAGGGGAGCGGATTAATAATCCTCGCCCCCCCCCCCCCCCAATACCAATTTGTTTTCTCTACGTTTTGGTCCCGGCGGGAAAAAGTCTTCCGCCGCCCAGGCTCCAAAGGACAGGCTAAGACAACCAAAGAGCTGCCCGAACAGATAATAGCATTCAGTGCCTCACGCTTATTACGGGTTCACTGTTTTAAACCATGTACTAGTCCCTACCTGATCATGGACGGGCATGCGGATCTTTGGGTGCTATATGAAAATAGTCGGGAGCCTAACACGGCTACCTCGAATCCCCCCACTCTTTAACCCCGCTTAGGATTAACCTACAGCAGTGGTTTTCGTCACGCAAAGAGTACCCCTCTACCCTCATCTGTACAAGATATAAATGCGTCAGTGGGTTCTTCCCTTCTGTTTGTGCTCAAAATAGGTGTCGGGCTTTCTCTTTTGTGACGTTATCCACTAGTAGGCGCTTTTAGGAGGTTTTTTGTGGCTGAGGAGCTGATGGTCATTGTGATAGTAAGTTAAGTCCCTCGAAGGACGAGAAAAAAGGGGGGGGAGGGTTGAGAGTATCCCAATATACCCTTAAGCCCCTCTGCCGGAAACAGACTCCTCCGCCGGAGAAGGCCTCTGGCGTTGCTGACATGAGAGGGCTAAATGAAAGCTCACATGTTGGTTAATTTTTAAGAAGAATCTATCATTATTTAAAAAAAAAGGGCTACATATGTAAAAGCCCGTTGAATGGTTTTAGTTGTAATATTAAGAAAGTTTTCTACCATAGTTGCAACTATGTAGTTTTAGTTGAGTGTGAAGCTGGTCAAACAAATATCAGTTTCATGCCGGATAATAAACTGTAAATAGTATACAAGCTGGTATAGCGATAAGGAAGCCATGAATGTCTTGTCAAATCGCTATCACATAGAATTTCAAGTTGAGGTCCTTTATTCTTGGGAGCAGATCTTCGAAGTACCCCACTGCTCCCACCCTTTTTATATTTTTATATATTGTATGCTAACAATAAAGACTTATTCTGTTATACGAATTCTTGACTTTACCTTACGGTTCTGAGGTTTTTAGGATATTATTACGAATGTCCCCCTCCAGTCCTGGGAATTCAGACAAATCGTCAATGATGGAGGGGCCACTATTAAATTATAGGTTTGATTCCCGGAGGGAAGTAATGAATTCCTAATATTTAGTAGGGGCCCCGTAATCATTGACGATGTAGGTCCCTCCCATCCATCCCCTTCCCATTCGCTTAAATATCTTGGTTGTTATCTTGATATATCTGTGAAGACCGAATGGCCGCCTGGTGAGGAGCGGCTGGGTGCCACCAAGGTTAAGAGATACAACAGGTTGGCGCACGCGCAGCCTGTTGACGTCAGAAGGTGGGGCGAGAGAAAGAAAGCTAGAAAAACGCTCGCCTGCCAGCCAAAGTGCTGCCACTAGACCAGGGGTGTCAAACATGTTAATTAATATTAGTACCGGTATTTTTTTATACCCGGTATCTTCATTTTGCTTGGTTATTGTTCTATTTTCTTATTCTTATAATATAATTAGCTTGCACAAAGAGGGATAAGGATTACATAAACACGAGGATTTCACACTGATTTTATTAGTTTAGACATTTTAGATTTAGTTTTTCTAGGATCATTAGCATTCATATTTCTGTTTAAAATCCGTATTCTAAAAAACATTCGGCATCTTACAAAAAACTAATTACTTCCCATGGTAAAGTCACCATACCAACAATTTCTTTACACAATAATTTTACTGAGTTTTTGCCAACTTTGAACTCTGTTTTCTCATGAAAACACACACAGATGTTTTCCATTAATTTAAGCTGTTCAAAGAATTCCTTTTTGGGTGTCATAAGCATCCCTTCTTTTCTGTATATTTTCCCAATCCAGGTTGTGTCATCCTCTGACACTTTCTGACCTAGAAATTCATGCTGGGGAAACTTGCTGGCAATATATCCACCAATATACCTCAAACCTTCATTTTCATTTTCTTGGGATAAATTTGTACTTGACATACCAACTGGAATTTCAGTATCATAGTCACTGGAGTTGCATGCATTTCCTTCATAACTAGAAAATAATACTGCTGACAACAGGAGTTCATGTTCAAGGTTTTCTGTTGTGTCAGTTGCAGTAGACTGTGATGGTTCTGTTTGAGAAAAAACAGCTTCGGATATGCTTGAATCATTTTGTTTGTTGTCAGTGCTATAATTGTTTCCTACCAACTCTATGTTCTTCCCAAGCAGGTATGATTTGATTCGATACTTAACTTGTACAGGTGATGGATGCTGGTGGTTTGAAGCTCCTATTTGCCTAAGACAAAAACAAAAAATGTTCCAATACATCTTGATTCAACCGATATGTCATTATATAGGAGATGTTATATTTTTCTTTTAGCATCTCATATAAACCGAGCAAAGACTGGCACGATACAATAATTCCTTTTTGAAATTGATACAAGCTACCCCTATCCTTTGACTCGCATTGACTTTGTGGTGTTAAGCATTTCATTCAGTAATTTGTTTTGATTGGGTAACTGCAGCCCATATGCCGCTCGTGACAGTTTTTTATCTGTTGGATTTCGGGAATTAAATAAGTCGAACCAAGAATCAACCAATGCAATATAAATACTTGTATTCTTCCAGTCTTTGCTCAGCAGTAATCCCTGTTCTCCAAAATACATTAATGCTTTTGCGGTTTTTTCTGACAGCAATTGCGCCGCAAGGCGAACAATTCATGCGCTTCACCCCTCTCACATATATATGATTGAAACACAAATGATAGGTTGCTTTTAGGTCCAGTTTACTCATATTTATCAGTTCTCGGACACATTCACTGTTGACATTCTTTTCTTTGTCGTCATCTAACTGAAAACCTGAGTCAAGGAAATATGTTCCTAATTAGTTTGATTAAATGGGGGGCATCTGCAAAAACATATATATTCCTGTTAGAAGCAGCTGGATTTGTAAAGAATGGTTTGTCTACATTGATACCTAATGTTTTCCATAGCCTCAGGTTTGTTGGTCCTAAGTGACTGACCATAGCAACTACCAAAAATCCAACTGCTTCTACCTTAGAAATAATTTCAAACAGAATGTCCATGGTCATGCTTGTGTCAAAATCATAATATACGAGTTGTTTCCAAGGGCTCGTCAATCCTCTTATCATCGCACATTGTACTCTGTTTTTGGGTGCATAAAGTGTGTCAGTTGCTTTATCATAAGTCCATTCGTGAGCTATAGTTGTCTCATCAAATGACAATACAATTTGCAGACTCCCATTTTCTTAGGTTCTTATGTTCATTCATTAGAGAGACGCAGAGTTAGAGGGGATTTGATAGAGGTGTTCAAGTGGGTTAGTGGGATTAATAGAAGGGACATGAAAAATGTACTAAAGCCCAGTGATAGCGAAAGAACTATAACAATTGTTTTCAAGATGGATACATTTTGTTTCAGAAAAGATATAGGCCAATAGTGATTTGGTAACAGAGTTGTAGATAGGTGGAATAGGCTACCAAGTGCTATAGTGGGATCAAGAATGATAGAGAGCTTTAAGATAAAATTAGATAGGCATTTGGATGAGATGGGTCTCTGTAACGAGTGCAAGACTAATTTATTCAACCTTTCTATATATGGAAGATATATAATATTATGGATAATTTTGGTCATTCTTCGTTGTACTGACTCCAAATAAACTATATGTCCATTCTGTAATGAGGACATCAAATTTGAACAGCATAATCTGAACCTGGTATATACCGGTATACACACATACATACAAATAATTACATTCCGTAAAACCAGGTCGCTTCGGACTTGGGTCGTAACTTCGGACATTGGCGATAATAAGTAATTAGCCACTTTTCAAGATGACTTCGGACACCATTTAGGTCCTTTAGGATAAGGATAGCTCTCTTATTATGGGGGATAATTTTAGGAGGCTTCCTGGATTACCGCGCACTATCACCACGCATCACTTTACCTAGTTATATCTCTATAATGTGTTTAAAGTCAGGAGATATCGTTAAAAAAAACTCGAAAAATTTCCGAAGTTACACGGTTTTACGGTTCATAGCCTACATACTACACACACACATATACTGTATATATATATATTTATATATATATATATATATATATATATATATATAAATAATGCATCCAAAATGCATCCAACAACTTGACAATATAAAGGCATTTTGTTCAGTTAAAATAGAAGAGCTGCACTTTCACAGGGCATTATACAGTAGTTATAGCATCACGGTATGAAGTAAAAGAAAACGGAGGATAGTGCTGGCTCGGCTGCTCCTTTGAGAATGAATGGTAAACAGTGAGTGACCTCCAGCCCTTCCTTCCTCGTGACGTCATGCGCGAGCGGGTACGAGTTTGAGTGACCCCATGCTCCAACCTGTTGTATCTCTTAACCTTGGGTGCCACAACACAAGAAATCCACCGAGAGAGGGAAGCGTGTTATAACAATGTTTAAGTTAAAAAAAAAAAAAATTCTTCTCTTATTTTTTACGAGAAAAAAAATCGTAGTGGGTACCCAATCTATAGACGCCGCCATAAGAGAAGTTGCGTTACACTTATGAGGAATACTCTGTTCATCCCCGCGGCGGTAGATTCAAAACGGCTGGCACGGGTGTTGAATCGAGACTATTATATTAATAAGCAAATCGTCAATGATTACGGGGCCCCTACTAAATACTAGGTTTTCATTACTCCCCTCCGGGAATCAAACCTATATTGTCAAATTGTACCTAGCCTGGAGCAAGATATTTTACACGCTAGAATAAACGATCTAAATGAGCATATCCTAAATTGGAGTAATGCAAATGATATAAGAATAATAAAACCAGAACTTGCTTTCAGACTCGGTACTGGAGATATCGATGAACTCTGCTTTTACTCGGAAGGAAATACCAAGGGTATGACACTAAACAGGCTTGGAGTTATAAGGTTATTAGAAGTTATGCAAAAACATTGTTCTAATTTTAGTCTCTGTTCTAACTGGAATGAAACCAAGCATGGTGTTACTCTCCCTTATAGTTATCATAACACTGACTCACAAATACAAGAGAGTAACCAGGTGCCTAGAAATAATAGATACGAAGTTAGTGCATGGCAGAATTATCCACATATGCATAGGCATGAATATAACCATAGAGAAAGACCCACAAATCAAGGACACTATACTGATAGGCACAATATAAATGACTATCACTCATCAAATGGTACTAGAGAAAGAACACAAATATCGTATTCCGCACAAAGAGTGGTGCTATTATTGTGGCGAGTATAATCACAGACAAGCTAATTGTAGATACGACTATAAATTAAGATGCTCTTCATGTAACAAACTAGGTCACAAAAGCCGATTATGTAATCATTATAACAAATAGGAACTAGGCCATGAAGAAAATGCCGGAAGAACTTTACCAAAACACATGGATCACTTAACCATAGAACATTTGAATGTTCAGTAACTCTTAGCAAATTTTGATGAAATATTATTGATGATCAATGAACAAAACTTGGACATTCTCTGTGTTAGTGAAACATGGCTTTCTTCTAATATCCCAGACAGTTTTGTAAATATTAATGGCTATAGTATATACCGAAATGATAATGGTAGGGAGGAGATGTGTGTATATATGTAAGAGATAATTTACGAACTATTAAAATAACTATGAATGTAGATCAACAAAGTGGAGTAGAGGATATTTGGCTAAGTGTACAAATTCGAAAGTTACCTACAATTCTCATTGGTTGTATGTATCGTCACCCCAAAGCTCCTGTATTGTCATTTGATTATATCCAAGAAGTGCTAATGTCTGTTTGACTACGTAATTTTTTGTTTCTTTCTTTTAGAAGATTTAAATGATGACCTGTTTTTGAGTACAAATAAGATTAGTAAAATTATAACTACCAATCATCTCCATCAGCTTATTCAGAAACCCACAATAATCACTTCTCACTCTAGCACCCTATTAGACGTCATAATTACTAATAACCTTAACACAGTACACTATGCAGATGTTGTATCACACTCAATTGGAGATCACGAAAAAATTATGGTGGAAGTAAATGCTAGAAAACCCAAACGTCAACCCGTAATTAAGACTTTTAGACAAATGAGTACCGGTAATTATAATAAAGATAATTTTTGTAACTTGATTATGGGTGAAACTGATAGACTAAATAAGATAATGGATACTGATGACGTAGATAAACAGGTAGAAATATTTACATCTGTATTTATAGAATGTTTCGATAAATGTGCTCCAATAACTACAAAGGAGATAAAAAGGCCCTATGCCCCTTGGATAAACAACACCATTAAAACCGCAATAAACGAAAGGAATAAGCTACAAGCTGCATTAAAAAACGATAGACAAAACAGAGATCTAAGGTCGAAGTATAAAACTGAGAAAAAACAAGTCAAGTCTCTCATGGCAGGAACAACAAGTAAATTTTAACATGACCAATTTAATAATTGTAAAGGTGATACAGCATCAACTTGGAAATTAATAAAACAAATAGTTCCCAGTAATAAGAAATCTTCAAGTACCCAATCCTTTGATAACACGATAGAAAAAGCAGACAAATTTAACAATTTCTTTGCTAATGTAGGCAAATCATCGTATGAGAAATCACAACATAACATTACACTAGACACAGATGAGAATACCGACCAACGATATGTGACTTCTACAACTGCTAACAATCTTTTTAGACTAAAACCAATTGACACAAATACTATAATTCTAATATTTAAGCAGCTTAAAGACACGAAAGCTTGTGGTTCTGATGGGATTTCTCTTCAGATGTTAAAAGATGCATTGTATGTTACAGTATCTTACTTAACCTGTATAATAAACACCTCGATAGTAACTGGTAAGTTCCCGAAAATATGGAAGCATGCTATAATTAAACCAATATATAAAAATGGAGACAAAGACTGTGTTGGTAATTATCGACCAATTTCACTCCTCCCAATATTATCAAAAGTTTTAGAGAAAGTCGCCACAAATCAGTATACGTCGCACTTGGAAAACAACAATCGGCTTTCTAGAAGTCAACATGGTTTTCGGCCAAACTTATCAACGGAAACAGCCCTCACTTTATTAACTAATACAATATATACTACTATTGATAACAAAAAACAATCTTTACTAACACTGCTTGATTTGTCTAAAGCTTTCGACAGTGTCAGCCATCAAATATTGTTAGAAAAATGCAAAAAATTAAATATTGACTCATTCTGGCTTATGAACTACTTGACCAATAGGACACAGGCTGTGCAGTTGGGTGATACAGTTTCATCTATTTTACATGTAACATATGGAGTGCCCCAAGGCTCTATTCTAGAACCCATTCTATTTATTATATTTGTCAATGATTTACTAAACTATGTTAACAATTGTTTGCTCATTCAGTATGCTGATGATACACATATACTTCACTCAGGCACTCTGGATGAACTAACTAATGTAATTAGCAAAACAGAAAATACAGTCAAAATAGTGAAACAATATTTCCAGAGAAATGGTCTTATGTTGAATGCAAATGAAACTCAATGCATGTTCCTTGGCACTGGACAGCTTTGATCCCAAATACCCTCAAATGTATGTATACAACTCGATGATCATAAAATTATACCTTGTACACATGTAAACATTTTAGGTCTACACATAGATCGTAACATGCTTTTCAACAAACACACGAGTGAACTGAACAAGAAAGTCATGGGAACGTTGATGTATGTGAATCGTATAAAAGGTAATTTTGACAAAGCTACTAGGGTCATTGTGATTCAATTGCTAATTTTAAGTTTGATAAATTATTGCATAATGATATGGGGTTCAACTAATTGCACTATATTAAATAATGTACAAAAAATGCAGAATTTTGCTGCAAAGGTAGCAGTGGGTGGAGCAATGAAATACGATCATGTAACCCCGATAATAAAGGAATTAGAGTGGCTAAAAATAAAGCAAAAATATATTTATGATACAGCCATTGCTGTGTATAAAGAAAGGCATAATCTAATTCCAAACTGGCTAATAAACTTTCCTATTGTTAATGAAATTATAAATAGTAACACAAGACAGTAAAACCATCTATATGTACAGAGAACAAACACCTTTTATGGTGAACGATCGCTTTTGGTAGCAGGTCCTATAATATGGAATAAGTTGTCGAGGTCAGTAAAAGACACAAATAACTTAAACATGTTTAAGCATAATATATTAAAATATTATATTCTGAAACATGAAATGGATCTATAAACAAAAAATGTATTAATAATGTAACTGTCATTTTGTATAGATATTGCAGACTGTCCATAGTAACATACTAGAGATGTTTCTTATTGTAAATATGTATTGTAAATATGGTCAGTAAAATGGCAGATGAATTTTAACATTGACAAATGCAAGGTATTAAAGATAGGGAAGACAAATACTAATGCAAAATATAAACTAGCTAATGCTGAATTAGAAAACTCAGACTGCGAGAAAGATTTAGGTGTGTTTGTTAGCAACGATTTGAAACCTAGAAAACAGTGTATAAGCGTACGTAACAAGGCAAACAGGATTCTAGGGTTCATCTCAAGGAGTGTGAGTAACAGAACTGCCGATGTTATCTTGAAACTTTACTTGTCATTAGTGAGACCTCATATGGATTATGCTGTCCAATTTTGGTGTCCTTATTACAAAATGGACATAGATTCGTTGGAGAGAGTACAGCGAAGAATGACAAAAATGATTCATAATATTAGAAAACTACCATATGAAGAAAGGTTGAAAAAATTAGGCTTACATTCGTTAGAAAGACACAGAGTTAGAGGGGATATGATAGAAGTGTTCAAGTGGGTTAGTGGGACAAATAAAGGAGACATGAAACATGTACTGAAGCTCAGTGATAGCGAAAGAACTCGAACAAATGGTTTCAAATTAGATAAATTTAGTTTCAGAAAAGATATAGGCAAATATTGGTTTGGTAACAGAGTTGTAGATGGGTGGAATAGGCTACCGAGTGATATAGTGGGATCAAGAACGATAGGGAGCTTTAAGATAAAATTGGATAGGCATATGGACGAGATGGGTTGGGTGTGAGGGGGATCTACCAGGTGTGGGCAAATTGGCGCTCAACAGACCCCCGTAATCTTGTGTTAATCTCTGACCGTTTTGGTGGGGTCAGTACTCAAGGTATTAGTGAGTTGGGCCTATAATTGGGCCTAGTAATTGGGGTTGGGTGTGACAGGGATCTGCTTTGTGTGGGCCCATCGGCTTTTAAAAAGTGCACTGTATCAAGGAATTGTTGTGCCAACAGTGATGTATGGGGCTGAGACATGGGCTCTGAAGAAAAAGGAGAAAAGAGGGCTGGATGTGATGGAGATGAGCTGCTTGAGGAGTATGTGTGGAGTTACTCGTAGAGACAGATTGAGGAATGAAGAGATACTTAGGAGAGTGGGGCAGCAAGAACATTTGTCAGCCAGAGTGGACAGAAGGGTGCTGAGCTGGTATGGTCATGTCGAACGAATGGGAGATGAAAGGCTTACAAAGAGAATATGTGAGTCAGGTACAAGGGGAGATAGAAGGGCAGGAAGACCCCCATTGAGATGGAGAGACTGTGTAAGAAAGGCTTTGGATGATAGAGGAATGACTATAGATCAGGCAGGGGAAGTGGTGGTGGACAGGAGTGAATGGAGAATGCTTGTGAATAGTTGAGTGAACACGTGGTCATTTGGAGTAAGGGGTCGGGCGCAAGTTGGACTAGATAATAGTCCATCAGGCGCCTGGCCCGGGGAGACGATTAATATGAAGGGTGTGCCTGGAAGTGTGGTGGGAGGGCTTGTGGCTTTGGCTCCGCTGCATGTCTGCCTGCCGAGATCGGAACCTCTCCGGGTGGTCAGGGGCCGGGGGAGTGCTGGAGCGACCTTGGTAACCCTGGTCTCTGGGTCTTCTCCTGGGTGTCCTGGATGTGTGAGAGTTTGTGTTTTTTATCTGTGTTTATTTTTTGTTTTATGTTGTTTTTGTGTTTTCCCTGTTCTTGCTCTGTCTTGAGTCGGCTACCCCCAAAATGGGGATTGGGCCTGAGCATATAGATAGATAGATAGATAGAATCGGCTTTTTGCAGACTCCAATTTTCTTATGTTCTTATGTTCTTATGTATTATATATATATGTGTTTTATTATTTTTTAATGTTTAATGTGAAGAACCATTGTATAATGGAAAAATAAATATTCTGATTCTGATTCTCTCCACGTCCCACACTCTCTTTCCACCCCCCACACACCCTCCCCACGTCCCACACTCCCTCTCCACCTCCCACACTCTCTCTCCACCTCCCACACTCCCTCTCCACCCCCACAATCCCTCTCCACCTCCCACACTCCTTCTCCACCTCCTACACTCTCTTTCCACGTCCCACACTTCCTCTCCACCTCCTACACTCCCTCTCCACCTCCCACACTCCCTCTCCACCTCCCACACTCCCTCTCCACCTCCCACAATCCCTCTTCACCTTCCACACTACCTCTCCACCTCCCACACTCCCTCTCTACCTCCCACACTCCTTCTCCACCTCCTACACTCTCTTTTCACCTCCCACACTCCCTCTCCACCTCCCACACTTCTTCTCCACCTCCTACACTCCCTCTCCACCTCCCACACTCCATCTCCACCTCCCACACTCCCTCTCCACCTCCCACACTACCTCTCCAACCCCCACACTCCCTCTCCATCTCCACCCACACCCCTCCACACCTCCCAGACTCCCTCTCTACCTCATACACTCTCTTTCCACGTCCCACACTTCCTCTCCACCTCCCACACTCCCTCTCCACCCCCACACTCCCTCACCACCTTCCACACTACCTCTCCACCTCCCACACTCCCTCTCCACCTCCCACACTCCCTATCCACCCCACACTACCTCTTCACCTCCCACACTTCCTCTCCACGTCCCACAATCCCTCTTCACCTTCCACACTACCTCTCCACCTCCCACACTCCTTCTCCACCTTCTACACTCTCTTTTCACCTCCCACACTCCCTCTCCACCTCCCACACTTCTTCTCCACCTCCTACACTCCCTCTCCACCTCCCACACTCCATCTCCACCTCCCACACTCCCTCTCCACCTCCCACACTACCTCTCCACCCCCCACACTTCTTCTCCACCTCCTACACTCCCTCTCCACCTCCCACACTCCATCTCCACCTCCCACACTCCCTCTCCACCTCCCACACTACCTCTCCAACCCCCACACTCCCTCTCCATCTCCCACACTCCCTCTCCACCTCCCAGACTCCCTCTCTACCTCATACACTCTCTTTCCACGTCCCACACTTCCTCTCCACCTCCCACACTCCCTCTCCACCCCACACTCCCTCACCACCTCCCACACTACCTCTCCACCTCCCACACTCCCTCTCCCACACTCCCTCTCCACCTCCCACACTCCCTATCCACCCCACACTACCTCTTCACCTCCCACAATCCCTCTTCACCTTCCACACTACCTCTCCACCTCCCACACTCCTTCTCCACCTTCTACACTCTCTTTTCACCTCCCACACTCCCTCTCCACCTCCCACACTTCTTCTCCACCTCCTACACTCCCTCTCCACCTCCCACACTCCATCTCCACCTCCCACACTCCCTCTCCACCTCCCACACTACCTCTCCAACCCCCACACTCCCTCTCCACCTCCCACACTCCCTCTCTACCTCCTACACTCTCTTTCCACGTCCCACACTTCCTCCCCACCTCCCACACTCCCTCTCCACCCCCACACTCCCTCTCCACCTCCCACACTACCTCTCCACCTCCCACACTCCTTCTCCACCTCCCACACTCCCTATCCACCCCACACTACCTCTTCACCTCCCACACTTTCTCTCCACCTCCCACACTCCCTCTCCACCTCCCACACTCCCTTTCCACCTCCCACACTCCCTCTCCACCTTCAACACTCCCTCTCCACCTCCCACACTCCCTCTCCACCTCCCACACTCCCTCTCCACCTCCCACACTCCCTCTCCACCTCCCACACTACCTCTCCACCTCCCTCTCCACCCCCACACTCCCTCTCCACCCCCCACACTCCCTCTCCACCTCCCACATTACCTCTCCACCTCCTACACTCTCTCTCCACCTTCCATACTCCCTCTCTACCTCCCAGACTCCCTCTCCACCTCCCGCACTCCCTCTCCACTTTCCACACTCTCTCTCCACCTCCCACACTCCCTCTCCACCTTCCACACTCCCTCTCCACCTCCCGAACTCCCATACTCCCTTTTCACCACTCACACTCCCCCTACAACTCCCACATTCCCTGCACACCTTTCCCACTCCCTCTCCACCTCCCACACTCCCTCTGCCTTCTGTTTTACTATACTTTTCTCTACCAAGTAATTAGTAAGCTTAACTGTAGTTTTCCAAATAGCCTCATAAGGACCAATTGGTCTGTTTCAATTTGCAAGTCCTTTATAATCTACCTCTTTCACCCTCCCTATATGGAGTGTGAAGTTAAAATAAATGGATTACATCTATGTAATAATGTAATCTCTCTCTTTTACCCCTACACTCCATATCTCATAATTATACCCAGTTTACAGTAGGTGCAATAGTTTGTCTACCTTAACCACTGGGTCACAAATAATTCTTGGGGACCAAAAGGTGTATAAGGTTATATACTTGTGTAGAGGCACTGTCATATAGAGATTAGGAACAGCGTGTTAGGGGAGGGGTGGTGGAGTGGTCTTGCCACTGGACTGGTAATCAAAATTTAACCCGGATTCGAATCCCGATATGTCAATGGTAAGATATTATTGGGATAGAATTTGTGCTGTACCTAGTAGTGTCAGTGCATTACCACAAAGTCCACCAAAGCGCCAAAAAAAATACTCTCATTATTCCCTGATTAAATAGCACTGTATGAATATTCCCATATTCATAGTATGCTACAGGGGGGCAATGCCTAGTGAGTTAATTGCTCAATAGGTGGCGTTCTGAGAGTGAGGGTACGAGTCTAGGGGTGAGACAGTAAAGCATAAAGGCGAAGCAGCTTTAGAGATGGGGCTGCTTCGAGCTGTGAATGTGTGTTTCACATGTCTCACTCTCTAGACTAGAATGATATCTCAGAGACTTCACCGTGTTCAGCGGTAGAATGTACAGGTTTTCAGCCTATGCCCGAGAGGGAGTAGTTGGAATATAAAAAAAAAGCTGAAGGCTAAGAACTCGAACTGTTTAGACCTTAGAGATATACCGGCACCTCTATTCAGCTTAGTAGAAACAACGCTGTAATCCTTCTCCCATGGAGATATCCATTTTGTACGTGCATTACAGTGTATGTTTTGTATGTTTATTATTATTATATTTGTGAACATTATATTTTGTTCGTGTACATGTTCAGGTGCTTCTGTAAACGCATGCACACAAGAACGTGAATGAAACATAATATCCTGGTCCCTCTTTGCCTTGCTCTCCCTTTCTCTGTGTTGGTGGACTAGTGCAGTGTTGAGAGGTCGTGATGGTGGGTGAGGCTCGTGCTGGTCTGTGTTCACGGAGATCCCTCATCACCACTCTTACTCGGCCCTCTCCACCACTCCTTTTTTACATATACACAGCCACACATACACACACGCACTCTCACTCACTCTCTCTGCTCTTTACACTATCCTAATCCCTTTCACTCCACCTTTTCTTACGTACAACTCCTCCTTCCTCCACTCCTCTCTCTCACGTTATCCACCATTCTTCTCTCTCTTACATTCTCCACCATCCCTCCCTCCTCTCTCTACCATTTATCCCTCCCTCTACTACCCATCATTTCGCCATCCCTATTCTAACCACGACTCAATTCGTATACGGTATATTTTACTCTCTCTCTCTCTCTCTCTCATCTCCCATGTTTATTTCTACTTTCCCTCTTTGTCCTCCTCAGCTTCACATTCTCCCCTTCTACCTCTCCCTTTTCCTGTGCCATATTTCCGTTCTCTCGCTACTAGCCCGCCTCCCAATGCCCTTCCCCCTTTTACCCCATTTTTATATATACAGTAGGATGGTCAGAGTAAGAGGAAGTTAGACTGAGAAAAATAAATGAGAAAATGCTCATTCTCTCGGCCCACCATCTTTCATTTTCATTCCCTCCAATGACTCAATTTCTTCCTCCTTCAACCCGTTCACTTCTTTATTTTCACAATTACTTTCCTATCATTTAATTATTGTATGTCATATAGCCATTGTAAAAATGGATTTTAAGTTTCCTGAATGTTATTTCTGATTTTCTCCTCCCATTACATGCACTCTCCCTACACTACACCTCTTCCCTTCCCATTACCCCACTTCTCCCCCTCTTTCCTTCCCCACTCATACCCATGCCCTCCCCATTCTCTCCTCTCCCTCCTCCCTCCTCCTCCTCCTCCTCCTGGGTCCCTGGAGTGTTTACCTTCACTCGAGGAAACAAGTTTGCTCTCCACTCCGTTTTATGTCTGAAGCTCCATCTGTCCTTCACTCTCACTGTGTTGGAAGTGCTTCGTGTCTCCTCCTCTCTCCTCTGCCTCGCCCTCTCTCCTCATTACTGGCCTTTGTTGTTCCCTGCTTCTCTCGCTTCGTTGGTTTTATTTTATTCGGCCAATTTCTAGTTTTTTGGAATGTTGTCGATATGTATAATTACCAAGACAAGAACCTAGTAATTTTGTTTTATATATCTTTTCACCTTTTTACCCATCTTCACTTTCAAATATCTAGAACTATTCCATTTCGTACCTCCTAATCTCCTTGCTATCTCCATATTATTGCATTCTGTTGCTCCCCCGATTTTCTCGCTTAGTTGTAGTTCTTTAGATTCACCGATTCCTAGTTTTAAGAACGTGGTAGATGTGTAGGCCTAGGTTGTAGACTAGTTTTAAGACCAGATAAGGTATATCTCTCTATTTCCCTATGTTCTCCTCTTTCGGCTATACTTTTAACTTACTAAGTCTAACCTCTTCGCGTTTCTTCTTTTCTAGCTATCTCCTCATTACTGTTTTTTTTTTCTCGTTCCCTGGCTTCTCTCGCTTCGTTGGGTTTGTAACATTCCACCATTTGTTTTCGTTTTTTAAGAATGTCACGGGTATGCAGGTTATTGATTAGCTATAAGATCAGATAAAGCATTTATCTTTCTTACCTTCTTTTTCAGCTCAATCCGGTTTCCCTTCTTCCCTTACGTATCCCTATATTCCTAACTGTTTTCATGTCTCTTCCTCTCGTTGCTCTCTCCTCATCACTGGCGTTTGTCTTTTGTTGTTCCTTTCATTTCATTAGACTCATTTTACTCTACGCTTTCTCGTTTAACAAATTTAATGTCGTAGATATACTGTAGACATGGCAGCGAGAGAAACTTTATCAGAGTATTATTTTCGCAAATATATTTATTATTACTTGCTTTCTTCTCTGTAGCGATTCCAAGCTACTACTTGGTGAGATTCTTAATAAATTTGTGATGTCACAGATAATGACTGGTTTACGACTTTGAAGTCGGCATTCAATACTCCCAGTTATAACTTGTTTTGAGTATCACTGCCAGTGGCTCAGGTTACGACGTCTATTGTAAAGATATCACAGTCATAGAGAGCTGCGATTCGGAAAATGTTTTGTTATCCGAGGCCAGGGTATTTTGGTGCTTGTCCGTTGACGTGTTTGACAGCTGAAAACCTCGCCTCCCTGTCAAGTGACTACCTGCCACTTCTTCACGAAGTACCCCCTCGTTACCGCAAAAATGGAACTGGGATTTACAAGCAATGTGACTTTACACGATTGCTTATCCCTGCAACTTTTACTACACAACCATATTCTGTAAACATTTTGAAACTTTTTTTGCACTAGTATCGGCAAATATATTGAAAGTAGATTGGTATGGGCGACAGCATTATTATACAAGTATATCTCAGAAGCTGACATATTAAGTTGCGGACAAATATTGCTTGGAAAAGGCTCTGGTATAATTCCGGCTTTACATCAACATAATGGATATATCAGTGAGGCAAACTTAGGTGGGTTGGTAAATATTATAAGCCTGCAGTACTGTCAGCTGGTGGATGCAGGGGTAATTTGGTTGTATTCAGGCAGTGGCAGTTGGAGTCACATTGGCTATAGAGACGTGATGAGATTGTTGATATATTTTGGATTTATAAAAAACTTATACTATTATGTGAGCATATATTAAATTTCTATGCATAGTATATATATATATATATATATATGTAAGGTGGAGAGAATAGGGTTACTTTTGGTATCAATTCCCCTTTATAAATACTGCTACCATCACAGGCTTACCCTGGGATTAATTAGATAACTCAAAATAATATTAGGATCAAGTAAGTGAAACTTGAGAATAATTCATAATAGTTTAATGAAAGATATCTAAGACTTATTCAGAAGTACACTAGTATATTAATTGTATAAGAATTCGTTTTAGTAAGATTAATTCAAGTATGTTATATAGTCTGGTTATCACACACAGAGCTGATCTCTGACCTCTCGATGAACGAGCTGGCGTTCCCGTCTTTTCTGCCTTCCAGCTCTAGAAATCCTCCTTATATAATCTCGGGTTACGCCCCTCTTTATGACGTAAAACCACTCATTACCATTCTACGTGTACATCACAGCCAATCCTAGTACCTGTCCATAATGACGTATTAGGGAGGGGTCTCCCAATGTGACCCGATCTAGGTAAAACTTTCCACTCACAGTCGCCATGCCAATATTACAGGCGTCGTGACACGTGATGTTGTGTGACTTGGTTTGATGACATCAGCCCTGACATATGTGGATTCCATGACCTGCGGGGTCAACTGTATACATCCTGTTGCCCCTCGGACTGCATCCATTGTATTTGATACAAGGAAAATACAACGCTAATAATATAAGCTGTTATAATAGAGTTATTGGATTATTAGATTCCCATATGTGTACCCCTATACATATATAAGTCATGAAATAATAATTGAATAAATTGGAGTACATAACACGCCCCCCTTAAAACTAAGAGATATAATTTCTTCCACTGAAATTACTCCCAAACAAATATAATAGACAATTATTATAGTATTAAGAACAAATTACTCCCAAACAAATATAATAGACAATTATTATAGTATTAAGAACAAATTACTCCCAAACAAATATAATAGACAATTATTATAGTATTAAGAACAAATTACTCCCAAGCAAATATAATAGACAATTATTATAGTATTAAGAACAAATTACTCCCAAACAAATATAATAGACAATTATTATAGTATTAAGAACAAATGTTCTAGTTTTGTGATTTTTTTGTAAGATTTTCGAAGTTTGTAAACCCAATATGTAAAAGGAATTTAAAATTAAGAAGAATCTGGAAGAAAAATGTACATAAGAAAAATATAAAGAGATTATATATATATAAGTGTACACATATATATATAAGTGTACACATATATATATAAGTGTACACATATCCCAAACAACTAAGACATAAGAGCAAATCGAACATAATTGAAGCAATGCAGAGAAAGTTCATCA
The DNA here is from genome assembly GCA_032716605.1 of Paralithodes platypus. Taxonomy (NCBI): domain Eukaryota; kingdom Metazoa; phylum Arthropoda; class Malacostraca; order Decapoda; family Lithodidae; genus Paralithodes; species Paralithodes platypus. Next base: position 74,063,429 of record CM064482.1, on the reverse strand, counting down.
TCCTTTCGATAGGATCCACCAATTACCACATCACTTAATCAATGTCTTTGATCGAAATTTTATCCAGTCATTAATAGTTGTTCTGAAGTATGAATACAATAAATTGTAGGTTATAGTCCAAGTTAATACTTAAATTAAAATTGATAACTCGTGTTTCAAGAGTTATAATACTAGATTTCAACATTGATAACACTGTGATGAATTTGTAGATGTAGAGTGCAACTAATTATCCATATAGATGAACGTAGTGTTCATCTATATGGAAAAGCTTAACAAATATTGTTGGAGCTTATACTAAGGAAAAGAAAGAGATAGGTAATACCTTTAAAATCTGGTTTTCAACATGGAATAACAAGGAAAGAAAATTAAACCAATCAGATAATATGCAATATGCAATAACAAATTAAATGTGCAAAATAGTTATATACGCAATAAAAATTACATATAATATATACAACAAAATTGCTGAAAAAAGAAAATCTGAAAAAGAACAAATCCAATATACAAATAAAATTTATGCAAAGTAAGTTAAACACGGAATCGTACCAACAAAAATGCCACAGGTCTGTTTACAGGCCTCTACTGCCTTACACATAATGAAAACAATTTATGGTCTAACATTTTGAATAATCTCAATCCTTGTCAACCTACCCTCAATGTTCTTGGAAATTACAAGGAAAATAATAATGAAAATAAGCACGACAAGACCAGTGAACAGTGGCATAGGGCAAGGTCCATAGATACATCAGGTCAACCCACGGGGTCGCTCAAACTCCCTATCCGCGCGCATGACGTCAGAGCGTTGAAGGGTGAAGGGGTCACCTGTTTCTTCCCGCTCATTCTCAAAATCACAGCCGTTGGAGCAGCATCCTCCGTTTTCTATATCTTCGTGCCGCCGTGAAAGTATAACTTCGATATTTTATAATACAACAGTGACCATAATGCCGTGTGACAGTGTAGCTCTGCTATTGTAAGTGAACAAAATGCCGTTATACTGTGAAGTTGTTGGGTGCAAGTCTGTATTCATTAAACAAGGAAATGTATCATTCAATCTATTTCCCAAAGATGAACAACTGAGGGCCAAATGGACTACATTATGTGGTAAAAAAAAACAGAGTTACTCCACAATGTGCAAGAATCTGCGGCAAACATTTTGCCATGGGAAGTGATTAGTTTGTTTGTAAAATGTTGAATGTTCTTTAGAATAAGAATTTTGAACAGAAACATGAATGCCAATGATCCAAGAAAAACTAAATCTAAAATGTCTAAGTTAATGAAATAAGTGTGAAATAATTGTTGGGACTTATTATATGGTGTTTTTATAAGACTAATTATGAGGTGTATTTATAAGAACATACGAACACTTGAATCTGCAGAGAGCCGACTGGCCCACACACGGCAGATCCCTTTCTGCAGACTCCCGCTTTCTTATGTTCTTATGTTCTAAGTTCTTCAAACTGTTTTCATATTAATAATTTATATCAATTTCACCACACCACCAAACTCCTCCAATGAAATTAATGAAATCATATATGTGATCCGCCATGATTCGAACCCGGGTTATCACACACAGATTATTGACACCTTAACCATTGTCATATGTCAGATTTCTAATATTATGGAAAATGTGTGTAATTCTGCTATGTGCTCGCTCCAAAGAATCAATGTCCATTTTGTAATAAAATCACCAAACTTGAACTGCATAATCCATATGGTTTATCACTAATAACAAGTCAAGTTTTAAGATATCATCAACAATTCTGTTAATCACACTCCCTGAAATGAACCAGAAAATCATGTTTGCATTGTTACGAACGCTAATACATTACACTGTTTTCTATGTTTTAAATCATTGCCAACAAACACACATAGCTTTTTCTCACATTCTGAGTTTTATAATTTCATATTAGCTAGTTTATATTTTGCATTTGCATTAATCTTCCCTATCCTTAATAGCTTGCATTTGTTAATATTAAAATTTATCTACCAATTTACTGACCATGTACTGTATGTATAAGGCTAATTTTGATATGTATTTATAAGGCTAAATTTGAGATATATTTATATGGCTAATTTTGAGAGCTTCAACATCAAACTAGAAAGGCATAAGTACGAGATGAGTTAGGTGTGAGAGGGATCTGGCTTGTATGGGCCAACAGGCTTTTTGTACTCACTTCTATTATGTTATTATGTTATTATTGTTTTGTAACCTGTCCAATGTTCTTCATAATAACCTTACGGAACCTTACGATGATACTTGACACAGGTCTTGTCAGTGCTCTAAGTCCAAATCTTCATAATTTAACTTTAATAGACACATGTACTGTATATATTAATAAAATAAGTGTGTACCGAATTTTGTGAAATCCTTATCCCGCTTTGTGCAACCTAGTTGTAAGAAGAAATTAGAACAATAACCAATACCTATAAATTAAACCTGAAAATAGTTATCCCATTTTGTATATGCTAAATATAATATTATAATATTATAATAGTAATATAGTAATAGCCTACATTTGACATGAAAATGATTGGACCGGGTAAACAAATATACAAAGTATTATAAGCTTGTGACAGTGTATAGGCGGGAAGGTGAAGGTGTTGAGGGATCACAGTCCAGATATTGTGTGGACTGTGTGAGGGATAAATAAGCCTTTACAACGTCTCGCAGCTGTTAGGGGGCGGAGCTAGGCAGAGCGGCGAGCGTATTCTCTCTTTCTTTCATTTGGTACAACAGTATGACTCACTGAGCTGCGCGTGGGTTGACCTGATGTATCTATGGACCTTGGCATAGGGCAAGGTTAAGAGATACAACGTTGTATCTCTTAACCTTGGCATAGGGTAGATGTACTCAGGGCGAACGAAATGACAACGTATCCATGGATGTGTTAATCAGCTCCAAAGTTTCAATCTCACGCGAAATTATCTTGGGAAATGAAAAGTTGTTTGTAATGTTTACTTCAGACGGAATGCTAGCAAACAGAATATCCTGTTCTGTGAACGAAAGCATGTGAGTGAATGATGGGTAAAGAGTAAGATGAGATGAAACCAACAGACACGAGTCCCTTACATAAACTTGGCCAATACATGATTTATGAAAGGGTGCACGGTCCGGGCAAGTAACCAGTAGTTCTGAAGCATTCACAAAATAAAGAAAATTAGTATTAATTACGTGAACATGAAAAAATGGGTGAAATTGAACCGGAGTGAAATTACAGTTATCCAGGATATCGGCATTGCCAATAATAGCTTGAACGCATTTGTTAGACCTCATTGGCAGTAAAGGAACGGCAGATGCTGGGCAAATAGTAAACAAGCCGAGAGCCGTGTGACACAACGCATGAACAGTGGAAGAACTCAGTAGCAAATAGTAATCATCAGTATACTTCCCTTTCGAAACTAGCAAATTCTCAGCAGGAAAATTAATAGTGAGCAAGGAATTACGAAATTTTACCGGAAAGGTATAATTTCAGACCAAGACAGAATCATGTCAGAAGAAAAAGGGATCAAAATAAGAAATTTACCGTGACTCACATACACCTCGAGAAAAGTGTAATAAGACTCTAATTCTGAGTGACCCACCAAAGGTACCAAATCAAATTCCCTATTTGCCAATTTCAGCAACTTATATAAGTCAGCCAAGGAAAGTAAGTCGGATGTCACTAGCCCGTTCTCTGCGTGAACTAAGGCATGCATATAGCGTTGAAAATCCTTCCCAAAAATAGTAGATAAAATATGGAAAGTGTCAATACGAGTGGATATCATGACGAGCTCCTCAAAGAACGTTACGTTACTCTCCAAAGCATTTAGTGAACCTTGTACATCATTAAGAAATGTACTCATATCAGTAATGGTTGTCACCATGCTTTGTAAATTCATGTTGTTCTTAGACATAATCCTGTTCTGTTTCTCCAAATATATAGAAAGATCCTCAATTTTACTCTCAACAGACTGAAGGTCTTCCTCAGTAACGAGGCCAAACAAATCCCCAAGTAGCTTACCACCTACATTAATCAACCCCCGTTTACGGCGAGAGTGAGAGTCAGGTTCAGCATTACGAAAAACATGGTCGACCTCAGACTGCACAACAGACAATTTCCAGCGCATCAAATTAAATAAATCCACAGTCAGAGTATTAGAGTGCTTAGTCAAATCTTGAAGCTTGTGTTACGACCGGGGCTACGAATAAAACAAGGGCACTTAATGATTGAACTAGTAATAGGGCACTATGCAACAACGGTACGCTAGATCCAAACCCCTGAACTTATATGCCGGCTGTAATAGGTCGCCTCCCTGATTTGTATATAAATTGGGCCACTAAGATAAAGGATCTCGTAGGAAAATATTCCTTAATTAATTACCCGGGATACAAATCAAAGACATGCCTATCCAATATATTTATACCGATCGATACAGTATATTTTGTTGTTCGGCCAGCTTACAGGATTAACGGTGTGTATATATATAGATTTATATAGATATATGAAGGCTGTTCAATTATTAACGCGATGGGACTATGTTATTAGAAAACTGTTATTTAACAATTAACAATGATAAATTAAACAAACATTCTATTAAAACGGTTTATTGAATAAGAGACACAAATTGATGAAAATGAATCGGAGATTACGTTCACACACCACTCGCTCCTTCTATCCAAATGTTTAACTAACTTAATTAACCCCTCTAATTTAATTAACTAGAGCCTTGACTGAGCCACACTCAGTCAAACTCACTCCTAAAATTACCCGTCAGTAATCTGATACCACTAGCCTAACGGAGTCCTATATACCAGGCAAAACAATTAACCCTTCCTTGAATTTACCCTTATCGCATATTAATGACCGCGTCTAGCACATCAGATTACTTATATAATAACACAATATACTAACCTTTACACATGGTCGAAGGAGGGTGCCGCGTCACCCTGGTCGCCACTCCACACTCACAAGCACTTCACTCGCTGGCACCAACTGGGGACTGAGACCTGCGTTCCCCTCTCCTGCTTTATTTATACCCTCGGTTTGGAACAAGCGTATGCTTAGAGAATTGGCGGGAAAAGGAAAGAACATCTAGGACCTTCTCGAAGGTCCGAGAACCTTCTTGACCAAATTACTGACCGCACGTCCCCACCCCCTCTTCTCTCTCTCTCTATACTCTCCCCGCACCCCCCTCGACTCTCTAATATGTCTAGCTATATATATCTCAGGCACGATACCGTGACATCCCTCCCCACTAAAATTGATTTTACTCCGTTAAAATCACCTAGCGTCATTCACAGTGTCTTCCATACTGTAGTGTGAGTCTAACAATCACTGGCGCATGCAATGGTCCCCCTTGAGTAGAAAAACCCCTCTACATTTACGTTAAACTTACACTGAAAGGGGAAAACTCCTGAGTTCGCATTTTTGGCCAGCGACAAGGTCCTGGTGGCAATGCACCTAGTGAGGTTTAACTCTAGTGGCAAACCCACTCATTTACAATGACAAACTAGCTGAGCTACTGTTATGTGAGGAGATGTCTGAATACATGGTGTACTTGGGATATTCGTGGGTAAATGGGAGTAGTAATGTCTTATCTGAATACGGTGATTTTCCCGGTTATCCGGGATTTGATGTGGGGATCCTTGGTTGTAGCTGCTTGGTCTGATTCTTGGTCTGCTCAGCGTCGCGTCTCGCCAGCTCGCCAGCTCACCTGGACAACTCATTCCTGTAATATAAGTGGGCGGCAGATCATTGTTCTAACAGAATTCCCAACCCTCTCATATGCACCTACAAGCTACTTACTCCCGATCCTCTGCATCATTAGTCAACCGTGACAACCAATCAGCCCCGACATTGTTACTACCCTTAATGTACCTTACAACGAAGCTGAACTGCTGCAGGAAAAGCGTCCACCTCATGAGTCTGGAATTGGCATTCCTCGAGGTCTTGAGGCTTGTCAGAGGCATATGATCAGTCTCGAGCGTGAACTCCCCTCCGAACAAATAGAAGTAGTATTTCTTGACCCCTTCGACCACCGCCAACAATTCCAGCTCCACCATGCTGTAATTCAGCTCAGCTCCCTTGAGTCGCCTACTGTGGTATGCAACGGGGAATAACTCTCCATCTTCCTCCTGCATCAGGACCGCCCCCACTGCATCCTGTGAAGCATCAGTCCTTAGAATGAATGGTTTCTTGAAGTCTGCCAACTTCAGGATAGGTTCCTTGCAGAGTTGAGTCTTTAGTGCGTTGAAAGCCTCTTGCTGTTCCGTACCCCACGGAACTCTGCTTTGAGCATGCTTCTTTAGTAAGTCGTACAACGGAGTAGCCAACGCAGCAAAATGTGGAATGAACTCCCTGTAGTAGCCGGCAAGTCCCAAGAATGACCGAACCTGCTTCTTTGTAGTGGGCCTAGGAGCATCGCGAATCATAGAGATCTTGTCACCCTGACAGCCGCATTGACCATCCCCAACCACATGTCCTAGGTAGTGCACCCGTTTCTGGCCCACTTCACACTTGCTAGGTTTCACCTTCAAGTTGTACTCCTGCAACCTAGACAAGACCTTCTCCAGAATTGACATATGCTCTCTGAAAGACTGTGAGTGAACAAGAACATCATCAACGAAGACCTCCACACCAGGTATGTCTCGCAGGACCTGACGCATCATACGGTTAAACACCGCCGGCGAATTCATAAGACCGAAAGGCAACACAGTGTACTGGTACAGCCCGTCTGGCGTACCAAAAGCGGTGATCTTGCGGCTAGCTGGATCCAGAGGTATCTGGAAGAACCCCTTGGTGAGATCCAGTTTGGAAAAGATCGTTGAACCTGCAAGCCTGGCAAAGATGGCACGGAGGTCGCACATAGGCTCCGCATCAACCCTCGTCAAAGCATTCAGCCGACGGTAATCCCCACAGATGCGTACACCGCCCTCCTTCTTCTTGACAACCACCATCGGACTACAATATTGAGAAGAGGATTTCTCGATGATACCTGCTAACTCCATTTCCCTGATCTCCTTCTGGACTTGGTCGTGCAGACGGAGCGGAATGGGATACGGCTTTACTCGTACCGGAACCGAACTGGTCAGCTCGATTGCGTGACTCTCGACTCGTGCGATTCCGGGCCTATCCGAGAAAACGCCCCTGTACTTACCAAGGAGCGAATCCAATTCCCGCCCCTCATGACTTGACAACTCAGCGCCCCGACGAACCTGCGAGAGATCTTCCTCTTGCCCTAGCTGGACTGTCTCGGGACCATCACCATCAACTTCGGAGATTACTGCCGCTGCTGCTGTGATATGACCCTCCCCACTAGTATAGTGGCCCCTCACTAGATCTATGGCTTCCGCCATCTCGGGAGTAGCAACCTGCCGCCTCCACGAGCCTTCCATCATCGCAGCTCCACTCACTTCTCTCGTGTGGTACTCCTTAAGCATGTTGATGTGGAATCTCTTCTTGTGATTCCCGACCTGAACAATGTAGTTTACATCCGACATTCTGTCTATGACCGTATATGGACCCTTCCATTGGGCCAGCAGTTTGTTATGAGCAGTGGGCAGAAGGAGCAAGCACTTGCTACCTGGCTCCAATCTGCGCACCTTCGCCTTCTTATCGAAGTAAGACTTCTGCACCTCTCTCACCTTTGTCAGCTCGACTTTGGCTAGTTCACATGTTGACTTCAACCTTTCAGCCAGATCGAGAACATAGGTGTAAGTGGTCTTCACTTCCTCGCTGGGCTCGTCACCGTCCCAAAGCTCTCGCAACACCTGCAATGGACCCCGGACTGTCCTACCATACACAAGCTCGAAAGGAGAGAACTTCAGCGAACTCTGGGGAGCCTCCCGGTATGCAAAGAGCAACGGAGCAATGAACCTAGGCCACTCCTTTGGTTGGTCGGCTGTCATCCGCCGCAGCATCTTCTTGAGTGTCCCGTTGAAACGCTCGACCAGCCCGTTGCATTGTGGGTGGTATGGTGTCGTCTTCAGACCCTTCACAGACAGCAGCCTGAGTACTTCCCCTATCATTGCAGAGGTGAACTGCGTCCCTCTGTCAGACAGTATTTGCTTGGGGATCCCTACTCGACAGAATACCTCCAACATTGCCTCGGCAACAGTTGTAGTCTCGATATTCTTCAGAGCGACCGCCTCTGGCCACCTCGTTCCGAAATCGACTAGCGTGAGGATGAATCGGGACCCATCACTGGCTCTAGGGTGAATTGGACCCACAATGTCCACCCCTAACTGCTCAAAGGGTGTTGTGATGACAGGCAACGGACTCAACGGTGCGGGCTTGACTCGACCTCGGTCGCAGGTCTTCTGGCACACGTCACAGGAGCGAATCCATCTGCGGACGTCGCTCGCGATCCCAGGCCAATAAAACTGCGCCTGAACCCTATCCTGCGTCTTCTGCCTACCCATGTGACCTCCAAGGCTACCCTCATGGCCCATCCTGAGGATGGCTGTCCTATACTTCAAGGGAACCACAAACTGCCACTGCTCCTCAGAGTGAGGGTACTGCACTACACGGTAGATCCGACCTCCCTTCTCTGCAACCCACGACTTACGCCCCTTATCACCTTCAACGACAGCCTCACCAAGCTTTGCCCTAACACTTGCCAAGGATGCGTCTTGCTGCTGCTCATGGACAACATCCTGACTCTCCGCGAGCTCTGAGGAAGTCGTGACCGCCAGCGGCTTCGGGTCTTTCCGTGCCTTGGCTACGCCCCTAGTGACTGCTGCGGCCCCCGTCTGGGTGGCTATCTCGCTCGTGGGTCCGTACTTGGCACCCCGGACGTTCCCCACTATCAAGTCATAAATTGGATCATGCATTACGGCTGCTGTGATGCTACCAGAAAGAAACGGAGATTCAATTTCCACCCTTGCCTCGGGAACTGTGGTGGTGGAACCATCGATCATGCGAACGTTGATTCCTCGCCCCGTGAATTGGTGGTGCTTGACCAGAGTGTCCCGCACGATACACCCAGACGACCCATTGTCTCTAAGCGCCTCTACGGATACCCCCCCTACTCTACCTGGCTGCACTAGGAACCCTGTGTTTTGTTTTCCCATCCCAGCACCCCCTGCTATAAGTCACAAGTCGTGGGCCGTGCCTTGTGATTTAGTCGGCACCCCATTCTTGCTGTCTGCCAGTACAGTCTGAGAAGCAGCGGCCGAACTTTGTTGACGGTTATCTCCAGACCACCGTTGACCCTGTTGACCCTTTAAGTTGGAGTAATATTTCGGCTTGTCAGGTCCCTGACCCTTCCATTTCCCGTGTGCCCCTGCTTGGGCCTGTTTGGGGCCCGGGTCAGGGTTGCCTTTGCCTTTGTTACCGCCCTCGTTCAACATTCTCCGCCGCTGGTACCCGTGGGCCTCAAAATATGCGTCTGCCTCAGCCGCCATACTCTTAGCCGAGGTAACCTTGCTCAGTTTGAACTGGGCCATGAGGTCATTCGGAGCCGACAGCTCAAACTGCGTTCGCAGGAAGAGATCACGTAACCCATCCCTACTGTCAGGAGTCTTATCCTTGTTTACCCAGACATCCAGATAACCCTCAAGCCTAGCCAGGAACTGGGTAGCGGTTTCCTTTTCAGCTAACCTAGCAGATACGAATTGCCGCCGGGCAGCCTGTGCCGTGAGCCCGTATGCCTCGACCAACGCAGCCTTCATATCACCATAACCGGACTTGTCGGACCCTAAGCGATTCAACAGTGTGAGCGCCGGGCCCTCAAAGAGTGAAAGGAATTGTATTTCCTTGGCTGTCTCGTCAAGAGCATATGCCGTTGCGGTTCTTTCGAACCTCCTTATGAAAGGTTCTATATCATCACCCACCTTATACATGGGCTGCTTGATGCATGGCAACCCCTTAGGAGCATCCACATGACCGTTGACCCCCGTATCCCCTGGTTTAGCTTTAACAAGATCGAGCTTCCTCTGATGCTCTCTCTCTGCCTCAGCCGCCTTTTCCCTGTGAGCCTCCCTAGCCCTCTCAGCCATAGCCACCTCTTCCCTGTGAGCCTCCCTAGCCCTCTCAGCCATAGCCACCTCGTGTTCCCTCGCTGCCTTAGCCTCCTCCCTATCCTGTGCTCGTTTCTCCCTCTCTCTCTTTTCTTCCTCCTCAGCCTTTCTACTATCTATGTAGCCTTCTCGGTTCTCCTCAGTGAGGCCTAGCTCTACAGCTTCCTCGTAGATGGTTTTTATTGACGCCATTGTACCCTCGAAGAGTGAAAGGAACTAGGAAAAGCAAGTTCTATCCTATCTGCCTAATCAAATAGCACCGAAAGGAACAACAAAAACTAGCCAGCCCTATCCTATCAGCCTAATCTGAGATGAACAACGAACGACAAAAGAAAGTTAAGATAGCACGGTTTCGTTACCCCTGGAACGAGTTATGTGAGGGAGGAATAAAGGAAGGAATTGATAAAGAGGAACAACGGATATAAGACAAGGAGAAAAATATGTTTACGCTCTACAAAAAAAAATGACCCCTATAACTGCAACTGCGCAAGAATTTCGAACCAAAAAAAAAAAACTATGAAAACCGACAACAGTTAATTAGATTACAATCCCCTTCCCTCCATTTAATCGGACGATCGCAGCACTTGCGTACGACGCACGAATGGCGAAAGAAAAAAATCACACGGACGAAATTCTTAACGACAAAAAAAAAACAAGCAGAGATCAATTATTATACAAGCGAAACAAAATTGATGGAACACAATTATTTCTCGATAGCCGAAATTGTATAATCTATAAATATTATTATTATACACAAGCGATGAGAAAAGATGTTTAGAATTTTCCCAAGCCCACGGTCAGAAGTGACCACGCGGGTGGAAGAAGAAGGAGGGAGGGAAAAATTCCCCCACGGCTCACCTTCTTTCTAACACAACAACAATGCTATCCTAGCCTATCCCTATCTATTTTTATCTAACACATCCGCATCGGAAACTGGTCCTGATCACGGTCGCCAGTTGTAATAGGTCGCCTCCCTGATTTGTATATAAATTGGGCCACTAAGATAAAGGATCTCGTAGGAAAATATTCCTTAATTAATTACCCGGGATACAAATCAAAGACACGCCTATCCAATATATTTATACCGATCGATACAGTATATTTTGTTGTTCGGCCAGCTTACAGGATTAACGGTGTGTATATACAGTATATAGATTTATATAGATATATGAAGGCTGTTCAATTATTAACGCGATGGGACTATGTTATTAGAAAACTGTTATTTAACAATTAACAATGATAAATTAAACAAACATTCTATTAAAACGGTTTATTGAATAAGAGACACAAATTGATGAAAATGAATCGGAGATTACGTTCACACACCACTCGCTCCTTCTATCCAAATGTTTAACTAACTTAATTAACCCCTCTAATTTAATTAACTAGAGCCTTGACTGAGCCACACTCAGTCAAACTCACTCCTAAAATTACCCGTCAGTAATCTGATACCACTAGCCTAACGGAGTCCTATATACCAGGCAAAACAATTAACCCTCCCTTGAATTTACCCTTATCGCATATTAATGACCGCGTCTAGCACATCAGATTACTTATATAATAACACAATATACTAACCTTTACACATGGTCGAAGGAGGGTGCCGCGTCACCCTGGTCGCCACTCCACACTCACAAGCACTTCACTCGCTGGCACCAACTGGGGACTGAGACCTGCGTTCCCCTCTCCTGCTTTATTTATACCCTCGGTTTGGAACAAGCGTATGCTTAGAGAATTGGCGGGAAAAGGAAAGAACATCTAGGACCTTCTCGAACCTTCTCGAAGGTCCGAGAACCTTCTTGACCAAATTACTGACCGCACGTCCCTACCCCCTCTTCTCTCTCTCTCTATACTCTCCCCGCACCCCCCTCGACTCTCTAATATGTCTAGCTATATATATCTCAGGCACGATACCGTGACACCGGCTAACAAAAACACCTATACCCTCCAAATTTAATCTGCAATAATGGGGTATCCTTAACTGGGCATAAATGTACTCTACTTCAGGCTAACCCACACTGGTATAGCGTGATAACAAACAAGATGCAAGTTACGTAAAAATGCATAAAAGGGAAGCTATGGAAAGGTCAATTAAATCACTGCAAGATTTAATACAATAAAAAGATGCTTCAATACAGTTACTCTAAACAACAATAAACTCTTCACTCCTATCTGAAAGAAAGTGAAGTCTAGTCCTACAGCATAGACCTGGAAACTTCTGAAGAAAGTCTGATGCTCATAAAATGCTCGTATCTTAACCCTCTCACGACCATAGGACGCAGAGGTTGCCAGATTAGCAATAAGAAAAAGATTACTCTCACTGTTATAATTACCTCTCCAAAATTAGTTTTCTGCCCACAGCTAACTCAAAGACAACTGCAGAGGTTGAAGTAAACAAACTAAAGGTTTATAGATACCCCTGACGGTAACAAAGGATTTAAAGTATCCCTAATAGGCTCAAAAATCGCGTCCGGATGTGAGAGGGTTAAATTATCTAAAGGCAGGAGGCAGGACACCATACATGTAGACTGAATACACTAAAAGATAGGACATATAATGTTAACTGACACAGGAATACTATAAATGTTTCAACGGCAGTAATGCTCGACACTAAAAGAGATACTTCCTCATCAACGAAACAGTCTGCTATGGTTGTGCAACTCAACAACAACCTAGACTAATAAATGCTGTGAATAATAATGCATACATATCATAAAGAGCTCATGCCCTAACTGGTGTCTGCTAGGCGAATAAAGTCTAGCTGGGATATCAAGGTTAGGAAACTGTGGCTGAGCAAGACTGGCTCATAGCCTAGCGTTGTCTTTAAGGCGGTATGATTAAAGTTACGTTAATGACGGGGATGCTCTCTTGGTAGATCCAGATCTCAAGTATCTGGTTCTACCCTGGCGATCCCTCTAAAGTCAAGCAAAGAGGCAGCACTGTGTTCTAAGGTAGTAGGCAAATGCCCTCTTACAACACGATGCTGCACTCGCAAAAGGCACAACCAAAAGGACAACCTAGGCTACCACAGAAACCGTCGAAGTCGTGTAGGTATAAACAAACCGTACACACATTGCTGACAACGACAACAGAAGCCTTATCCCAGTCTAGCATTAAATAACCCAGCAGAGCACTAAATCAATAATGGAGACACACACCGAGTTCTTAACCTCTACTAACTAAGAACCCTCAAACCTATTCTAAGTACATGTAAATATCTCAGAGAGCGACGCACATAATACGATGGGCCGATATGAAATCGTGTGCAGAACCCAAAGGGAGTGTTGTGACGTTAAAAGATTAGAGGAATGAAAGAGAAGAAGTTGAGGAAGAGAGACAGTATCAGAATGGTGGAGATATGGGGGACAGTGGTAAAAAGGATGTTAGTCATGTGCGTCCCTAGCCTGCTCTGAAGAAGGCAGCTCCTGTGGACCCACATGCACACAGGAGCCCACAAAGACGCGGTGGTCGGCCAATCACGGGCCGAGACGTCACAAGGCAGCAGGTGTCACGTGACACAGCCAAACATACCAGCCAATCACGAGGCGTGGGAAGGCACGCGCGCGAGCCTCCGAGCGGGGGAGGCAGCACATGTATACGCACGCACACACTACCACCTCACTGCCTATATTGTCCTCTCTCCTTAACTATATACAATGCATGTTATATTTTATTCATAATATAAAATACTTCGCGTTGTCACAGACGAAAATAAAGACCACCACTGTACTGTCAGTAACAATGCAAGTACTATGAAAGAAAGAACAACATTCTCTGATAACTGTAGCCCACTTCAATGCCCTGGCGAGCGCTAGCGGCTAACGGGAGGCGATTCTGCCAACGCTGGTAGGCGTCACACTTGTCCAACTTATCCCTCGTTCTAGTTACATCCTCCGAAACACTACCACATCCCTGTTTAATCTTAGTTAAATATGCCATATCCACGTAAGATCCTACCACATCGGACACTATTACAACTTTACCCTTAGGTCTCATAATCATCCCCGACCTAGTGAGATTGGTAGGATTGCCTGCGCTAGCGGCGACAGTGCGTAGCTGTCCAGCCAACCATCGCAGTATCCAGAATACCAAGACGCACCCCACAATCCTTCCTATGACACCCATCTGAGGAACCAAACAAAACAAAAATGTGGTGACTAAAAATTTACATGTAAAATGAATCAAAATTCATTCCCAAACTGTCAACCCACCATTGAGCAACAAAATTACTTTCTTTTTTAACAAAAGCAATATTATTCGATCTTAAATTATATTTATGAGCACCCTTTGTCTTTTTAGGCCACTTACGTCCCTTAACATTCCTCGGACTCATCGGTTGTGGTCAACAGAAATATCTTCATAACCAGGTAAATTGCGTATAACACGTTTCAAATAATTCACATGAGCCCTTTTTTCAACGCCCTTTTCTAAGTGTTTTATAACAGTACTATTCTTGTCGACTGAATTTACGCGGTAAGGACCCTCGAAAACAGGTTGTAATTTATCTTTAGCGTAAAATTCCCTCAAATAAACAAGATCCCCTACAACAATATTAACTTCCCTCTTACGTTTATTCGCTACGTCCATCATGTCTTCCTTTGATTTCGAAAGAGAACTGCGTAAAATCTTATAAATAGACCGAAAATTATTCAAGTGATACAACACGTAATCATCGCAGTTATAAACAGGAGAATTAGACTGAACTAACGAATTATGAGAAAGTCTCATATCTCTACCAAAAACAATAAAATAAGGCGAATCCGCAGTTGAGGAATTTATCGAACAATTCAGTGTTGATTCTGCAAAATGTATAACTGAATCCCAAGTACTCGTATCACGATCTAATAATAAGCCCCGAAGAGCACGGATCAGAGATTGATTAGCGCGTTCCGCCAAGCCATTAGACTGGGGTGAATGAGGACAAACAGTAACATGATCTATATTATATTCATCGCATAGTTTCGTCATATTAGAATTAAAAAATTCTGTACCATTATCAGTTATAATTGTATTAGGACAACCAAATTTACACACGACGTCCGCTAAAAATTTATTAGCGACCGATTTCGCCTCTTTATCCTGCAACACTGATAACACGACATACCGTGAAAAGTGACAAATGGTGAGCATAATGTATTGATTTCTGGCGTCAGTCAGTGGAAGTTTCAATAAATCTATAGCAACCACATCGAAGGGATGCGCCGGAATCGGATATTCCCCGATTTTACTTCCGAGCTCAGCTTAGGCTTAATAGTGGTGCAAGTAGAACAACAGTCAATATATCTATCTATATCCTTTTTCATCGTCCGCCAATAATAATTTTTCTGAGCTTGTGTCAACATCGAAGTTTTCCCGGATGCCCAATTGTATCATGTCCATGTAAAATAGGTAATAAAGTACAAATTTGCGAATCTGGAATGACGAGTTGCAAAATTACCCTGTCATTTAAATCCCTCTTTCTGTACAAACACCCTTCATGCATTACAAAATTAGAATAATCAAAACCTGCTAAGTCGGGGTGACCAAGAACATTGTCGCTGAAATCACCCGATTCTAAAGCAAGAATTACTTTACCCCAAAAATTATCTTTACGCTGATCTAGCGCGATACTTTTACTGCTCAACAAAGCGTTAACCGACACTAGACCAACAGGATTCCTTGATAACGCATCGGCAACTGTGTTGAGCTTTCCTTCAACATACAATAATGTAGGATTGTATGATGATATTGTCAACTTCCACCTGGCACGTCTACCCGTGAGAAGTTTATCATCAAACAATTTAATTAGAGGCTTATGGTCTGTCCAAACAGTTACATCATAACCATATATTACCTCACAAAAAATATTTAACGCCAAAATTAGCGCTGCACCTTCTAAATCAGTAACACAATAATTCTGTTCTGCAGGTTTTAACCCTTAAAGAGCAGCGCTCGACTTAAGTCGTGCACCAATTTGCAGCAAGTTAGGAGCATTATTAAGGCTTTTAAAGGGTTAAAATCGAGTGCAAATGGCCGGGAGCGCAGCAGGCCACACGTCCGACACCCAGGGCTTACCGCCACCCACTGACTCATGCTCCCTGTGTTCTCGAGAGGCCGGCAGTGTAGCCAGTAGTGAGCATAGCTGGGAAAAATATACCGCTATACGCTAAACTCCCATGTTGGTGGCACCACTGCATGAGAACCACGAGTGCTACGTAGCTCGTTCTGGTCTCATTTTGAAGCTTTTAGCGCCTAGTTTTTTGCTGAATACATTTCTTTTCATGCAGATACTTGATTGATCATTCAGGAGGGCCTGAATATGCCCAAAATAGCCCAAAACACCCCGCTAAAGAAGGGTTAAGGAACGTCTAGCGAATCCTAACGGCCGTAAGAGATTCCTATCGTCATACTGCATAAGAACAGCCCCGAACCCAGTATATGATGCATGAGAATTAATATAGAAAGGTTTCTTAAAATCAGGGAAAGCAAGGGTCGGTCGAGATGTTAAGCTCGCCTTTAATTCATTAAAAGAACCCTCTTGTTCAACTCCCCACAAAAATTAAACGTCCTTCTTGAGTAAAATATATAGAGGCTTCGCGATAGGCCTACTAGCGTAGTTTCTTATAAATGTCCTATAATAGCCTGATAGGCCCAAAAATTGCCTTAACTGTTTTACGTTAGTGGGCGTAGGAAATTTAGTGATAGAATTTGTTAATTGAGCAGTGGTATTTACCCCGTCCGGAGTTAATTCATGCCCCCAAAATGACAGTTTCTTTTTAAAGAATTCACATTTACTGATTTTAATTTTTAAGCCTGCCTCATAGAAAGTATGTGCGATAAGATGTTCCTCTACCGTTCTAGAAAAAATTATAATATCGTCTATATATACATAAACATTGTGACCGATCAATCCTGCCAATACATTATTCATTAATCTCTGAAAAATTGCTGGTGAATTTTTAAGCCCCATGGGTAGACGTTTGTACTCGAAAGTACCGGAGGGAGAATTAAATGCTGTATATTGTCTTGATTCCGGTGATAACCCAATTTGATGAAACCCACTCGAAAGATCGAGGGTTGAGAATACTTTGTTATCTGTTCCCAAACTAGCAAGAATTTCCGGTATCGCCGGCATATGAAAATGATCGGTCTCCGTAATGGTATTAAGTTTTCTAAAGTCTACCATGACTCTAAACTCCCCCTTCACCTTCTTCGGGACTAAGAAAAGAGGTGATCGCCAAAGTGACGTTGATGGTTGAATTACGTCCTGAGAAAGTAAATCTGAAACATGTTTATCAGTCAATTCCCGTTGACTGTGCGATAAGCGATACATAGGCAGGTAAACGGGCTTCTGATCCTTGTCACTCAACCCAATTTTATGGTCTATAATGTCAGTAAACCCCATAGCGTCCCCTTTCAAATGTACGGACTCATTAAATTCCCTCAATAACGCCTTAAGCGGACCCTGAGCCTCAGGAAAGTCGGTACCTTGTAAATCCTCGTAAATCTTACACATTCTATTATCCATACCAGGAGAGTTCCCTGTGCGCACTGATACCACGGGAAGAGAATTAATTTCTTCAAATTTACAAGGTACACAGGAAGCATTACATAACTTCGTATCTGCATATAATTTCATTAAGCCATTTGTGGCATTTAAAATGAGAGTTTGGAAAACATTGGTGTCATTCACCTCATGTAACACTTGAGCGAACGTAATACCCTTGATCGCTGAGGAATCGGGTAATAATACAATAGAATTTACTGTACTCTTAAGATTGTTCGCATAAACATTAACAACTTTCGCAGAATGCGGTTCAATAATAGTATTACAGTGAATGAGAATATCAGAATCCCCCATAGAATGTTCTAAATAATCCTGCAGTTTAATCTCGACGGCGGGAAGAGCGGGGGTGGTACCGTGGCAGTGCCGTCATCTACCTCTCCCGCTATTCCTGCCAGATGTACGACGTTTCCCCTGCAAAGATTCACTGCTTTCCACAATGCCCTTACGTACACACCTTGATACAAATTGTAAATTTTCTGGGAAGCTAGATGACGCCTCAATGAAAGTACCATCAATAGATACACCATTCATCTCTAGACTCAAAATAAATTTACGTACCCTCATAGTTTTAAAACCCAATAGTAGGTCCGAAGAGATGTTTAACCCCTTATTGGCGGCGCACGACATATGTCGAGTGAAATAAATTTGGACTATGTGGCGGTGCACGACATCTGTCGAGTGCCATTTTCAGCACGTAATGTTGCTGAGAGAGAGAGCTGAGCGGTGGGACGAGCGTAGTAACCTTATGACCAGTCCCCACCACCGCGGTGGACCTATTGAACTGTATCCCATCCTTCTCCCCCCTTTCTCACTCGCTACACAGGGAATTATGTAAGGAAATTACCTTATTTTAGTTTTTTTGCACTCGTGTTGCACGATCGTTGCAAGAGAACCAGTGGTCGTACAAGGATGATTCGGGTGTCATTGGAAAGCTCTGTTTATGCCCTTTCAGGGATAGATACTTGTTTTACGCTCTGGGTCTTATTTAGGCATAAAAATTAGCACGGAAACAACCCTAGTAAAACAAAAACGCTGGGCACTACGGTCAAATAGACCACCTAGCCCGCTAAATAAGGGTTAAACCCTGAACAACGTACACTTTCTCCGTCATTAAATCCAAATCCTCATGCAATGCTAACGGTAAGTATGTAACCCCCAATATTGAAATATTATCCCCTGAAACACTCTTGAAGATTAACATCGGGGAATTCAAGTTTAAACGAATCATCATGATTCAATTTGTTAAATACAGAGCTAGACATTAGGTTCACAGGAGAACCCGTATCAATTAAAACACTTATATCTGTATTATTTACACTTGACTTCAAAATTAACGAGTCAGGTGAATACATAAGGGCACTTATCATTACCGTAGGAAATTCCGGAGTTTGTGTACATTGATGTTTTACGTTACGTTTGCTTGGGAGCGATCGTAGACTTCCCCCGACCTAGGGTGACTGGCTTTCCAATGGTCCAAACTACCTTCACTTCCGGGCAAGTTCCGGTCCGATGATCATTACACTTGCATCTACGACAGAAAGGTTGCTTACCTGCCGTATATTCATATAGCTCCTTGGCCTTGATGTTACAACGAGGAACAATGTGACCCCGTACACCACAATAAAAACACATAACATCTCTGTGTTGGCCATTCGCGGCACCAGCCAAGATAGCGGGTCTGTGCGTAGTCTGCGGACCATGCCCTTGGGCCTGATAGCGAGGGTACTGCTAATTCCATGGCTTGGAGCTATAACTCTGGTTATTCTGACCTACCTGTGTGGGTTTATGGAATTTGGGAAAAGAACTGTTAGAGGAGAACTGCTGGGGATTTCTATGTGGTTGGGGATTCTTATTAGTTTGATGCTGTTTAGGATGATTCTGTTTAGGCCCAGATTGAGCTGGGGAAACAGGTAGGGAATTCCTAACGGCAGCACACGAGAACTGAATTTGCTCGGTGGTTATACCGCTAGCATCACAAGACTTCCTAAGTTCCTTTGAGAATTTACGGAGAGACATCGTGGGAGGGAACTCGATACGTTGTGCGATCGGTTTCACGGTGTCTGGTAAGGCACTAAACCAACATAACATACCCCATTAACTTGCTCAGCTGTTCTATTGTTATCTTACTGTCCTCAAACCAGGAGTGACGAACTAGATCATGCGACATACAATTCGCGAACTGTGAACACTGCGCCAATAATGTATCTACTGACAGATTTTTCTTTTGCTTCAATAGCTGATCGGCGAAATCATGGAATTTCGCAAATTCCCCCTTGGCTGAAGACCCAAACTTCTCTAGGAATTCTAGCCTGAACTCATCGTAAGTCTTAGCATTTATGAGGTCATCGCAAGCAAAAAGGTACCCAGCTGGAGTATTCCCCTTGTCAATTTTCGAGCGAAAAATTTCAATTTTAGCCTTCTCCTGTGTAATACCTTTTGCTGCAATTTCCGTCTCTACATCATCCAAAACTATGAACAAATATTTCTGTGTTTTTCCAACCCAGTGAAATTCTTTACGGCCTGACCATGGGTCACACTTAAATGAAAAGCCTGGGGTTCGTTACCCGACATAATGACGTTATCTTCGGAAGGTGTGGGAATTACTATACTAGGCAAAGGGGTGATGTAGGAAGGAGTTGTATCACGGAAAGTTCCGCTTCTTAACACACTCTGATTAACATTTTGGTACAAAGGTGGAAGTCCCGAAGAAGCCGGATTTGCTTGAGACTCAATCTCCGAATAATGATTATCAAATTCACTCCAATAATCGTCCGAAAAATCGCTATCCTCTGTAATATTAGGTAATTCGGGTCCAACTTTGTCAGCCGGAACCTTAGGATTTTTCTGATGCAGACGTCTAAATGACATGTGGAAATTTCACTTGATAAACATATAATATATAAAATCCTCCCATATATATAGTAAATAATTCCTGTAAAAACACCGCACAAAAATTCCTGAATCTAAATACACCCTATTTTGCACAAATTAATTAATTAATTAAAAGACAGTGATAACAAAATTAATTACACAATTGAATGAATGCATTGAATTAAGATTGGTATAATTTTGTGGATAGAAAGATGCACTTAAGGCCTCCCGTAACACGTTACCTCTTCAATGTCACGCCCACAGCAATGTACTTCCGGGCTCAAACACTAGCAAGGTACTACTGCCTTGCAGTGCCTCTGTGGTAGGGTAGGCTGAAGAGACTTGTTGTGACTTAGTGACGGTGGGGCTGGGCTGTTTTCACTGCCGGCGACATCCAGCTTTTGGCCTCAAACCACGGTCACTCAAACTTGATTCTCCTAGCTATGTATGACCAATCACTCCACACGTCGGTACCATGTCCATGAAGACTTCTCCTCCGTCAGACAAAGTTGAGGATTCCCTGCGTCCGCCGCCAGAATATTATGACAAATTTGCGACCAGCTCCGAAGTTGTGTAGGAGCGTTGCGGGCACTGAGGTAAACTTGCCAGATGTACAAGTGTTTCAGCTCGCCGTGTATGTGAATTCTATATTTTGACAGACTCCAGTGACTTGAATTAAATACTTTTAGTAGCTTAAGCGGTCAATTAATTGACACGTGAGTAGCCTCTTTTGTAAAAAGGACCACTCGCTTGCACACCATGTAAGGTGGAGAGAATAGGGTTACTTTTGGTATCAATTCCCCTTTATAAATACTGCCACCATCGCAGGCTTGCCCTGGGATTAATTAGATAACTCAAAATATTATTAGGATCAAGTAAGTGAAACTTGAGAATAATTCATAATAGTTTAATGAAAGATATCTAAGACTTATTCAGAAGTACACTAGTATATTAATTGTATAAGAATTCGTTTTAGTAAGATTAATTCAAGTATGTTATATAGTCTGGTTATCACACACAGAGCTGATCTCTGACCTCTCGATGAACGAGCTGGCGTTTCCGCCTTTTCTGCCTTCCAGTTCTAGAAATCCTCCTTATATAATCTCGGGTTACGCCCCTCTTTATGACGTAAAACCACTCATTACCATTCTACGTGTACATCACAGCCAATCCTAGTACCTGTCCATAATGACGTATTAGGGAGGGGTCTCCCAATGTGACCCGATCTAGGTAAAACTTTCCACTCACAGTCGCCATGCCAATATTACAGGCGTCGTGACACGTGATGTTGTGTGACTTGGTTTGATGACATCAGCCCTGACATATGTGGATTCCATGACCTGCGGGGTCAACTGTATACATTCTGTTGCCCCTCGGACTGCATCCATTGTATTTGATACAAGGAAAATACAACGCTAATAATATAAGCTGTTATAATAGAGTTATTAGATTATTAGATTCCCATATGTGTACCCCTGTAGCCTACATATATGTCATGAAATAATAATTGGATAAATTGGAGTACATAACATATATATATACTGTATATATAAAAGACAGTCACAGCAATACATGAAGTTATATAATGCTGAATATCCACAGGGAAGGAAGGAAAATACACATAGAGTCCCAAGCACTTTCGTGTAATACATCTTCAGGGGACAGAAGACAGGTAGAGAATGATCATATACAGTGAGACATTATTGAAGTGCATTTACCTAAACGAAAAAAAAAAAAAAAAAAAAAATCATACTAAGAAATATAAAAAATATTAAGGAAAGACAGAGTGATATTCATCAATAAAAGACTCAAAGGATTATTTGAGATTTCGATTGTACTAAAATCTCGTCATAAGATATACTGGTTCAGTACATTAAAACATATAATAACGATAAAAAACAATTGTTTCGAAATGTGACAAAACTATTGAGTCAATATATGCGAGTTAAAATACAGAAATTACTGTATGTCTGAAGCAGGTATAAAACCTTATCTCTAATAAAAAATATGAAACCCTAAATTTTTATTTGTTTACAAATACAATTGACAATGAAATGATCTAGTTTGTAGCTGCCACTGCTTATAATCATATTTACATTATCTGTATGCTTAATGAAACTGGATTTTATTATAGTCCGGTCAACATATCATATACATGAAACAATTGATGAAGTATTATCCCAATCAATAGTGTGGTCAAAATCTCGTTCATGAATAAAGACCCCGTTTGAGACTTGTCCTGTTTGAACACTTGTCACATGTTCTTTAATCATAATGGCTAGTTATTTTCCAGTTTGTCCAATATATATCTTATTACAATTTTTGCAAGGTAGTTTGTATATGCATCCACCGTAAATATCAGGAGAATTCTTTGTGAGTATATTCTTAAGAGTATTGCTGTTACAAAAAATAAATAAATAAATAAATAACATTACACAAGTTTCAGCATAGGAAGTATATGGAGGAGATTAGCGTTGTATGGTAACTTTAGCATATTATGAAAATTAGTTTCTGGTTTAGGATGAATTCTTTAAAATTATGTTCTTGCTTTTTTAAGAGAAACATCAATGAAAGATTTATGGTATTTTAACTTTGGACCTGTGTCATATATACATTGAATTATGGACTACAAAT
This sequence comes from Paralithodes platypus, assembly GCA_032716605.1. NCBI lineage: Eukaryota > Metazoa > Arthropoda > Malacostraca > Decapoda > Lithodidae > Paralithodes > Paralithodes platypus. The sequence goes on along the minus strand of CM064482.1, from coordinate 74,040,378 downwards.
AAGAAAGGCTCCCAGAAACATGGACAAGAAAACTGAATGCTTCACTTGATAATGGTGTGAGGAGTAATAATGAACATAAGATAAGAACATAAGAAAATGGGAGTCTGCAGAAAGCTGATTGGCCTAAGCAAGGCAGATCCCTGTCCCACACAACCCCAACTACAAAGCCCAATTATAGGCTCAACACTCTAATACCCTGAGGATCATCTTACCAAAACGTTTAGAGATTAACGCAGGATTACGGGGGTCTGCAGAGCGCTGATTGGCCCAACCTGGCTGATCCCCCTTCACACCCATCCCTTCTCGTCCATATGCTTATCCAATATTATCTTAAAGCTCCCTACCGTTTTTGATCCCACTATAGCACTTGGTAGTCCATTCCACCCATCTACATTAGATGATACATTAGTCGGCTTCCTATAAATGCTATATTTGAATCCATTACTATGTCTGCGGATTACGCAATCTAAAAATGGTAAAATATTGTTCTGCTCAGCCTCCAAGGTAAACTTAATAAAGGAAACCAAGTTATTAAGAAAAACACAAAAATGAATCTAAGTTTCCATCACTTGGCCATAAACACAGGACATCATCAACATAACGAAAACAATATGCGTTTGAGGGGTGATTAATATTATCACAAAGTAAATTTGTTTAATAAAATTCATGTACAAGTTACTCAGGGTGGGTGAAAGCGGATTGCCCATCGCCATACCAATTTTGTATGAGAAAAATTCACCATTGAATTCGAATGTGCAGTTTTTTATACATAACTTGATCATTTCCAAAACAACAGAACTAGGAATGGGCATTGTTAAGGCAGGCAAAATATCCTTTAGATACTGAAGCAAATCATCAACCGTAACTTTGGTGAATAAAGATGAAACATCAAAACTCACCAGGATAATAAATTATAATCTCATCTCTCCCCTTCTTCTCTGGTCTTTTCCTGTCGCGTTTTTCTTCTCTGGGGGTCCAGCCAGCTAGGCTTTTACTCCACCTATTCTCCTTTCTTCTTTCTATATGTCCTGTCCATCTCCACTTTATTCTGCTCTTTTGTCATTTCCGGAATATCCGTGATTTTGGTTTGCTCTCTTACCTACGATGTTCTCTTCCTATCTGTTAGAATTACCCCTAGCATTGATTTTTCCATTCCTCTCTGTGCACTCCTAAGCTTAGTCTCCATTGTTTATGTTAGTTTCCAAGTTTCGGATCCATAGATAATTTGTTTGTAGAACATACTGGTTACGGTAAAGGCATAGTGGCAGTGTTCATTTCATGATGTTCCTCTGTTTGCCGAGTAATTTCCATCCTAGTGATTCGCCTCAATATTTCATGCTTATTTTCTTTTGTTAGTTTCAATACTGGGCCAAGACAATTGTATGCTTCTACTTCCTCTAGAATTTCCTTATCAATCCTAATTATTCTACGTTAAGCCTTATCATTGTACATAACTTTGGTTTTGCTCCTGTTCATCTTTAGACCTACTTGAGACTTAATTGAGATCATTGAGCATTTCTTGGAGCTTTTCTGCTCTATCTGAAATTAAGACAATGTCATCTGTAAATCTGAGATGGTTATGATATTCCCCGTCTACATGAATTCCCCTTGATTCCCATGACATCTTTCTGAAGATCCTTTCAAGACAAGCTGTGAACATCCTGGGGGAGATTGTGTCTCCCTGCCTCACTCCTTTCCCAGTCTTTATCTTCTCTGTGGCTTTATGTAATCGGATCTCATCTATGCCTTTTGCATATTATATGCTCTAAGAGTTATATATATGTTTCATTTATTCCGTACCCATGTAGTGAGTTTGCTATAGCTGTTATTTCTACCGAATCGAAGGCCTTTTCATAGTCTGCAAAAACTAAACAAAGAGGTATGTTATACTCTGAGGTTTTCTCTATTTGCTGGTTCATTTCACATTTGCAAGTGATCCATGGTATAATAGTATCCACCTTTAAATCCTGCCTGATCCCGAGATTGATGTTCGTCTATATTTGTTATCTAACCTATTTGTGAGGAGTTTAGATAACAACTTGTAAATAACTGATACACTAATGGGACGGTAGTTGCCAAGATCTTTCTTATCGACTTTTTGTGAAGTAGAGTTACTATGGCATCTCACCAAGCTTCTGGAACATCCCGCTTACATAAACATTGGGTGAATAGCTGAGCTTATTTACACTGGTCCTAATCTCCTGCATTGATGTATATAATTATATATATATATATATATATATATATATATATATATATATATATATGCGTGTGCGTGTGTATCAAACACAAAAGGTTTCCAAAACACTATATTTGCAATTATGGTGTGGGAATAAAACTGGTTTATTATACTTTATGACAATTTACGTTTGGAAATAGCAGTTGAAATTAGATACGATAAAACTAATATAATGTGTTACTGCTTCATGCCAATGTGTATAATTTACCTGTTTATATATATTTTGGCATGTTTTTCGATGATCCCAAATTATCTTTCAAAATAGTATTCACGGTTAATTATTTTCTTGGCAAGCAATTTCATCGTAAATTTGAAGGTTTCCTCCGTTCTTGCTACTGTGTGTTATGTAATATCATGATATTCCCTTTTTGTATTTAGTTAAGCCTGTTTGGGTAATAAACCTAGTAATGACAGTACTTCACAATTAGTATTATTTATTAACTTCGTCACTTCCTACAGGTATTGCTACCATCTTATGGACCATTTTTTTTTAACCATATATTTATGCATTGTATATACACTTTAACATTTCCTCGGACGACATCCTTACAAGATAATATTACAGTGTTAGTGTTCTCATTGTAATCAATTTTATCACCAAGTGTATCTCTTGCTACCGTTTTTGCTATTGAACCAGCTATGTTTTTCAATTTGCCATTTCTTCGCCGACGACAATTTATCTTACTAGCTATTGTACACGGCTATTTATTATTTTCTCCACAATAAATGTCCGTGTGTCTTTTACGGAACTTTAAATTATCTTGTGAAATATTATACTGTACTTATTTGTTTTCTCTCTTCACAATCAACTGTAATACTAAATGTATCGCTTCCCACGTTCTTACTGCTGATCTGGGTCATACATATCTATTCCCCGGTCTGTCTGCACCCTCTCGTGCTTTATAATTCTTCTCTTCACAATCAATGTTATCACTAAATTTATCGCTTTCCATGTTCTTACAGATGTTCCGGGTCATTTATTTTCATTCTCGGGCCTGTCTGCACCCTCTCATTGCCACTGTCAACATCTCCACACATCGCTGAGTTACCGCTTCCTCTATGTAATTATCTAGCAATAGGCACCGCACCTTGGATATAGTATCTCTCTAAATTATCTGGAAGTAGCAACCGGGCATTAACGGGCATTCCTCTGCAAAGGAACTAGAAATAGGTATAATATACAGGTATCTGTAATAGGTATAATATACAGGTATCTGTAATAGGTATAATATACAGGTATCTGTAATAGGTATAATATACAGGTATCTGTAATAGGTATAATATACAGGTATCTGTAATAGGTATAATATACAGGTATCTGTAATAGGTATAATATACAGGTATCTGTAATAGGTATAATATACAGGTATCTGTAATAGGTATAATATACAGGTATCTGTAATAGGTATAATATACAGGTATCTGTAATTTTTCTAGAAATAGCAACTGCATATTAAATATCAAATATACCAGTATGTAAGCAATCTCGAAAAATAAATAACCACTATATCATATCATATCATATATCATACCTATGTATGCAGTCTAGAAAAGAACACACAATAGCCATCATATTTATAGAAACAATTTCTGCATCTAACTAAGTTTAGGTGTGTTTGTAAAATTGTAAAAAGTCACGGGAGGATGGAGAGATTTTTGCATCAAAGGAAGCTGAGGTTTGTTGGTAAAATTGTAGATGTATGTACTGTACTGTATATGCTCAGGAACATACCCCATAGCTGGGGGTGGGCGACTCGAGACAGATCCCAAAACAGGGACATAAACAACATAAAAATAAATAGATAAATATCACACACATCTAGGTCGCCCAGGAGAAGACCCAGAGACCCAGGCCCATTTGGGGTCTTCCAGCAAAGATTCCCAGGTCCCAGACCTCCTGGAGAGTTTCCGGTCTCAGCAGGCAGACACGCAGCGAAGCCGCACCACCACAATATCCGCCCACCTCACCTCCAGGCATGACCCTTCATATATTCTATAACCAGCTCCCCGAGCCAGGCGCATGATAGACAATTATCTAGTCCAACTGCCGCCCGACCCCATCTTCCAAATGATCACGTTATCACTCATCTATTCACAAGCATTCTCCATTCATTCCTAATTATAGATAGTCCTATAAAATAGTTGTAAAGTCGCCAAAAATACTATGGGAGGGGGGGGGGGGGGAGCTATGCATTTTTTATTTTTGTGAGTGAGGGAGACAAAAGGCAGAACTGCCTGCATCGAGTGCCTCCCCCAGAGTTGAAAGAGTGAAAGGGCCAAAATCAAGGGACGTTCGAGCCAAAATGCCTGGACACACAGGGTTTGAAGACATTTAAGTCATAGGAAGAGGGAAAGACTGATTCTGGGAGAGAGTTCCAGAGCTCAGCAGTTGAATAGAAGAAAGTCTGAGAATAAAATTTCACTTTTGGGTTGGAGAGTTGTACAGAGTAGGGGTGGGATTGTGGGGTATACACTGGGAAAGCTCTGAGGAACATTGATTATTATAGTAGCGATAGAATAGTGAGAGAGATGCAACATTGCGGCGAAGAGAGAGAGATTGCAGAGAGTTGGTGAGTGGGCGGGAGTTAATGATAGGAAAGGCTTTCCTTTCTACTTTGTCTAGGAGTGTGGTGTGAGAGGATCCTCCCCACACATGTGAACAATACTCAATACAGAGCAAGAAGCTGTGCAGGGGTAAAGAACCCCTTGAGGCGGTTGAGCACACCCAGTTTCTGGGAGGCTGCCTTAGCAAGACTGGTAATATGATCTTTCCAAGTGAGAGCAGAAGAAAAAGAGACACCAAAAATATTGAGAGAAGATGAAGGTTTGATTTTTGTATTGTTGAAGTGTAAGGGATAGTCCTTTGGGATTTCTGAATGGGTAGTAAGATGAAGAAATTGGGTCTTGGAAGCATTAAAGGTAACAAGGTTTTCTCTGCCCCAATGGGGGAAAAATAAAAAAATTGTCTGCTATTTTTCCCACGCCTTTGGTTCGCACCAAACCTAAATTTGTTGCCATCGAGTGAATTGAAATTTTTAAATCGCAGTCATCAGAGTATCACTCGATTTCTATAGTCATGAATGTTACAGATATATTACTCTCAAATTCTATTCATTACATTGTCCAATATACAATGTATTTATGATAAATAAAAACGATTCTATTACGCCTACACAAACACATGGTAAGCCCCCTAAAAGTAGTCCTGTTAATATTTCATTAGATAGGTATCCATGTCCTAAAAATTATAATAATATGTATAAAAACTCGAGATGAATGTATAAAATAATCGTCATTAGCCACTTTACTGGATATTAGATTATACAATTATAAACTACTTTCAGATCTGGCAAGCGCATCATAAATTGATGCCAGTGTTCGCTACCCATAATAGTCATTAAACGAAACATCTCAGACAGTCAACATCTCCTCCCCACTTGACTTACTTTGTTAAATTTGACATTAGTTATGCATCTATGTGCACATTAGCAGTAATGGTGGTAGATATTTGTTTCCCACGGATGGAAATCTAAATAAAATGTGGACTATAGCCTTAATGAAGGTAATATTTTCAGTTATAGATTGTGTCGTGCGTGCGTGTGTGTGTGTGTGTGTATTCCAAGGTTGCCAGCGCACATCACCTCTACAAACTCGCCCAAAAGTAGCCCAATCACTTAATACCGCACAACATACAATTTCAGCTATTTTAATCCTATCACTCACATTTTCTGATATGTTTATCTTTAACAGCCATGCGTGCATGATACCTTACCTTTGGATACCTTTGGATGTGTTCGCCACTCCTCTAGCGGCACCAAGGAGCGCGACGCCCCTCGTTATGGGTGGTGCTTTGGTGCAGTAGACTGTTTGAAGCGACAGCTCGCTCCCTTGCGAGGATGGGCTCGTCTGGCTCTTTTTGCAGTTCGACATCTAGGGCTCTCTTGAAGTTGTCTAACGAGATGTCCCTCATGTCTCTTACTCGCCGTGGGAGTTTGTTGAAGAGACGTGGGCCTCTGTGTGATAACCAGCCCTCTCGCAGAGAGCCCATAGCACCCCTGTTATTCATCCGGGGGATTTCGCATTCCCAGCCTCTCCTATCACTGAATTTCATGACTATCGGAGTATGTAGGTTTGGTACTAAACCCTCTGCGATTTTCCATGTGTATATTATTAGGTAACGTTCTCTTCTACGTTCCAGTGAGTACAGATTCAGTGCTCTTAAACGCTCCCAATAGTGTAGATGTTTTATCGAACTTATATGCGAAGTGAAATTTCTTTGTACACTCTCTACGTCATTTATTTCACCTGCTTTGTATGGGGATGTTAATACGCTACAGTATTCAAGCCGCGGTAGCACTAGAGATTTGAAGAGCGTTATCATAGGCAATTCACCGCGTGTTTTAAAAGTACGCAGAATCCAACCCGTTAGACGTTTCGCAGCCGCCACTTTGACCTGGTTATGTACTTTGAAACCCATATTTTCAGACATTAATACCCCAAGGTCTTTCACACTGTCTTTCCGTTCTATTATGTGGTTAGATTCTGTTAAGTAATTTGTAATTTCTTTAACACCATTATTATCTCCGTACCGTATTAATTGGAATTTTTCCTCATTGAATTGCATGTTGTTTTCCCTGGTCCACTGGAACACTACATTCATGTCTTCCTGCAGTCGGCCCGTGTCCTCTTGTGTGTTTACTATCTTGCTTAATTTTGTGTCATCAGCAAAAGACGACACCGTACTGTGTCTGGTGTTGGTATCTATGTCGCAAATTAGTATGAGGAACAGAAGGGGCGCTAGCACTGTTCCTTGGGGCACTGAGCTTTTGACATCCGAAGGCTCAGAAGTGACTTGGTTTACTGCTACCGATTGTTTTCGGTTTACGAGGAAATAGTATATCCACCGTCCGATTTTCCCAGTTATACCTTTTGCTTTCAGTTTGTGGGCTATTATACCATGGTCACATTTATCAAATGCCTTAGCAAAATCGGTGTAAATGACATCCGCGTTTTTCTTTTCTTCTAGCGCTTTAAGAATTTTGTCATAGTGTTCCAAAAGTTGTGAGAGACATGATCTTCCCGCTCTGAACCGGTGTTGTGTAGTTCATTTGCCTCCATGAATGTTGACATTTTGCTTCGCAGGACTCGCTCGAAAACTTTAATGATGTGAGAGGTTAGAGCTACCGGGCGGTAGTTTTTTGGTAGTGCTTTACTCCCTCCTTTATGCAGTGGGGCAATTATTGCGTTTTTCAAGCTATCTGGTATGTCACCAGTGTCTAGACTCCTTCTCCACATTATAGCCAGGGGTTTTGAGAGGTTTTCCTTACATTTTTTCATTAGGATCGAATTTCATGAGTCCGGGCCTGGTGCCGAGTGGGATGGCATGTTGGAAATGGCCTCTTCTATGTCTTTTGGACCGAAATCAATATCCAGCATCTGAGGGGTTTCCGTGGGGGAGGTTTCCATGAAAAATATATTTTGGTCTCTGATGACTTTTGTTTCATCAGGCTCACTGAATTCCATTTCATACTGCCTGCTTAAGAGTTCGCTCATTTCCTTTTTGTCCCCTGTGAAAGAGCCGTCCCCTTTGCTCAGTGGGCCGATGTTTGATGTTGTTTTAGCCTTTTGTTTGGCGTATGAAAAGAAGTATTTGGAATTTTCCTTTATACCTGCAATAGCTTTCCTCTCCTCTTCTATATGTTGTAGTTCATATGATATTCTTAGCCTTTGTTCAATTTCCACAATTTCTCTATCTATTTCGACCTTTTGCCTATCCTGTAGATTTTGATGTGTGCGTCTTTGTGTGAGTAATTTTCTTCTTCTGTACAGCCTCCTCCTTTCCCGATCTTGTTTGCTTCTTCGTTTTGTTTGTCTTGCAGGTATATGGTGGCTACAGATTTGGGTCATGGTTTCTGTTATTAAGACTAGACATTCTGCTGGTGTCAGGTTATCCATTAAATCTTCCCAGTCTATTTCCTCCATTTCTTGATTTACCTCTTCCCACCTAATGTTTTTGTTATTGAAGTTAAATTTACTGAAGGGGCCGGTTTTTGTTCTCGATTCTGAGGTTGTCTGTACACTTTCTAAGGTTGTTTTGATCTCAATTAATTTATGATCTGAGTATGTTGTGTCCGATATGTTAATGCTGTGTACTAGAGAGTCGTTGTTAGTGAAGACCAGGTCTAAGATATTGTTTTCCCGTGTGGGTTCAGCAATATGTTGGGTAAGACTAAAAAAATCACAAAGTTCAAAAAGCTCTCTCGTATTAGTATTTGCTTCTCCGGTGTTATTTGCCACTAACTGGTTTTCTAGTTGTCTCCATTTAATGTTTGGTAGGTTAAAGTCTCCTAGCCATATAATATTTGGTGTTGGGTTCCCCAGGGTTTCCACTTCTGATTTTATTTTGTTGAGCTGGGTTTTGAATTCTTCTCGGGATGAGTCTGGAGGCCTGTATGTAACAATAACTGCTAAATTTAGGGATTCTATTTTAACTCCAAGTATTTCCACCACTTCATTACTGTTATTTAGGAATTCAGTACATATCAGTGAGTCATGTATGTACAAGGCTACACCTCCATGTGATCTATGCGTTCTGTCCGCCCTATGTAGGTTGTAACCAGGAATCCATACCTCACTATCTTCCTGATCTTTAATGTGAGTTTCTGTGAGAGCCGCAAATATAGCGTTTCCTTCTTCTAGCAGGCCCCTAATAAATGGTACTTTGTTCGTGGTTCTATTTTTTAGGCCTTGGATATTTGCAAACAAGATTGGGGAGGGATTGTTTGGAGTACTATGTGTACCTAATAGTCTTCGGGATGTATTGGCCACTCTTGGGAGGCCAGGAGATGCTCGAGGTGTTCTATGTGCTCTTCCATCTCCCTCAGTCTCTTCATCTTCATCTGCCCTTTCCCTCCTTGCCTTTTTCCTCTGTCTCGTCCTCGCATAGCTAGAGAGTTTTTTGGGCTACCATTCGTGTTAGGTCTAGCATATCTCCAAGTCCCTTTAATATGAAAAGCTGGGCATTTCATATTGTAGCAGGTCTTGTTCTCAAGTGATGTCTTGCAAAGGGATGGGTGGTGGTATTTGCAGGTTTTACCAAATCTACATTTTCCATGACTGGTTATGTTGTTGCAAATTTTGGGATGAGCAAATCTACATGAATTCCCATTATATTCGCCCTTTTGACCAAAGTAGCACCTTCTTTCCAGATAATATCTGCACACTGGTGTAGACAACCCCAGTAGGTGTGGCTGGGGCTGCAAGGGGTTATGTGGTGAGCTAAGTGTGGTTGTGGGTGATAGTGGGCTTGGTGTATGGGTGGGTGAGGACTGCAGGGGGGTGGAGTTACGGGTCGGTTGTAGGTGGGCAGGTGGCCGTGGTGAGGGGGGAGACGATGTGGAAGGGGAGCCTGATATGGGGGCTTGTTGCATCCTACGTTCATCCTGCAATTTTATTTGATCAACAGCAGTAGGGTGGTCAATGGCCATAGATGGGATTAATGTGGGTGTTTTCTGGGTCTGGGGAGGTGTGGGGAGATGTGCGACTGGGTTTGTGTATATGTAGGGTGCGAAAGGTTGTTGTTCGGCAGGCGATGTGTGTTGATGTACAGGAGGCAATGTGGGCATTATCATGGCAAGGTGTGCGTGTGTGGGTTGTGATATTTGTATGGGCCCTGAGGCCCCAATAGTTCCCCATTTTCTGTGAAAGGTAGCTCTGTCTTGGCTATATTTCCGTCTATCTTGTACTTCTGTATTTTCTACAGTCTGTATGACTTGCCATGTGATATCGAAACAACTATCGCAGAAATGGAGGTTCTTCCCTCTTGTATTGTACGCCTCATTTATTGGTGTCAATCCTATGCAGATCCAGTGATATGGTTGCTTGCATATCCGACATGCGGTGCCTTCATGGATGTGTATATTCATCTTACAACTCGTACAGTTGTCTCTGGTAAACATTTTTGTTTGTTTTTTTGTTTTTGTTTTTGTTTTTCCACCCGCCCTTACATGGGGGAGAGAGAGAGAGAGAGAGAGAGGGGGGAGGGGGCTTGGAGGACAAGGAGGTGTTTGTTACGCAGTTTGTGGGAGTGTGTGTGTGTGTGTGTGTGGGGGGGGGGGGGGGGGGGGGAGTGCCACTCGTTTACCCTCGTTATGTTTAAACTTTAAGTAACTTTAAGTAACACTTTCAATAATTATCTTATGAAACAGAATTCTCACTGCCCTAACCACTTTTCCCGTTTTTGGTCGACTGTTTAGCGGAAAATACGGCACTCTAGGAAAATAACGAACTTTCCAGGCTACCTACAGTATATATAGTATCTATTATAATTTTCATATTTTACCTATCAACCTATCATACTATGATACCTATGATACTATGAGTTACCCAAATATCACTAGGCCTAGTCCCAATATAGCCTACTGTATGAGTAGTGGCCTATGTGTCGCATCATTTAAATATTAATGAAATACCACATACATTATTATCACAATCATGCACTCATCAAATCTGCATCAATGTCCCAATCCCCCCTCACAAGCAATCACTTAATTAGGCTATTCAGTCACCGCCACATAGGCTACCATACATGTATAGTACATCCAACAGAAAGCCATGATGAACGTTTGTATGAAATGTAGCCTAGCTACTCAACACTCGACACCTCTACAACTTTAATAATATATAGAACCAGCCCAATTCCGTTTTCCTCAATTTTAGTTAGTTAGGATAGTACTTCAGAGGCTATCAACCCCATCACACTGTAAATCAAGAATATCGTTAGAAATGGAAACTCTAAAATCTACGCTTATGAACGAATCCTAACTAGCCCAATGGTGCGAACAAAAGAAGACTTTGGCAACACTGTGTACGTATATCCCGCCGGGGTCAGCTGACCACCTAGACCTCACCAAACCTTCGCCCGTGGAAAAGGCAGTGTTGTCATTTTGTTTTGCCATCATCTTTTTCGAATTTCCTGCATCTCCACATATGTAATTTGCTGCCACTGTGTTCTATGACATTCTGATTCACATTGATTGATTTCCTGTCACTGGGCTAATAAGAAATATAGCCGGTAACCTATTTAGCTGCCCGATTTGATAGTGGATTATAAATTGGTAACTTAAAAGCGCACAATAGCTTGTTTTGTAGGAAAGCAACTAGTGCGCAGGCGCAGATATTCAACCTGCCAAATGCTACAGCTACAGAATATAATACCGTATGTTCAGCCAATTTCTACTGAAACACGTATTTGTTAGTAACTAAAAAGGAAGTAAATACAATACTTCAATGAGTATTACAATTTCGCCCAGCCTATTAAACCACATTAGATGAAACTAAATTTCTAGTTCAGGAAGCTGATATTTATGTATCAAATTATGTTAATTATTATATATTCACTGCATTAATGAGTATATAACCATCATATTATGAATCTAGTAAAAATATACTACACAACTATGAGTCATAGATAAGTGTGCAAACTGTATTAAACGTCTTAAATCACGAAAACCCTCAAAACACCTCAATGGTGCATCACACACGATAGTCATTTGAATAAGACCCCCAGCGCCATCTGGATTTTTAGTGCGGATTTCCCTCATTGGAAATAGATCAGTAAATAAGTGTTGCATGGCTTCATTACGTTTGTCTTTGAGGGATTGCTGGCTGGGGCGTTCAGGAAAACTAATTGAGTAGTGTAAGGTAGAGCCGTCTGCTATGAATGGATGGGACTGGAGGTACAGTTGAGAAGATCATTTATGAAAATTAGAAAGAGAATGGGAGATAGGACAGAGCCCTGAGGAACACCGGAGTTGATAGGATGAAGAAGTGAGCTATGGCCATCCACAACCGCAGCTATGGAACGGCCGAAAAGGAAATTAGAGACAAAAGCACAGATGGAGGGATAGAAACCGAAGGAGGGTAGTTTAGAAATTAGAGATTTGTGCCAGACTCTATCGAAGGCCTTTGATATGTCTAGTGCAATAGAAAAGTCTCACCGAAGTCCCGAAAGGAGGATGACCAAGTGATAGTAAGATATGAAAGAAGATCACCAGTAGAGCGAACTTTAAGGAAGCCATACTGGCAATCTGAGAGTAGATTATGAGAAGAGAAATGCTTAAGAAATTTGGAAGCAAGAATAGTTTCAAAAACTTTAGAGATGCAAGAGATGAGAGCAATTGGACGATAGTTGGAGGGTTGAGAGTGGTCACCCTTCTTTGGGACAGGTTGAATGAGAGCAAACTTCCAGCAAGAAGGGAAGATGCTAGAGGAGAGACAGAGATGAAAGAGTTTGCCTAGGCAGGGAGTCAGCACGGAAGCAAATTTTTTGAGTACAACAGGACCGTACACTTTCTTATTATTAAGCCTAGAGAGGGTAGAAAATACATCTTTAGAAGAGATTAGGATATTAGGCATAAGTAGGAGAGAGAGAGGTGGAGAGGGAGGAACAGCACCAGAATCATTCAAGGTGGAGTTTCTAGCAAAAGTTTGAGCGAAGAGTTCAACTTTGTCAGAGGAAGAAGTGATGGTTGTGCCATCAGAGTGGAAAAGGGGAGGGAAAGATGAGGAAGAAAAATTGTTGGAGAGGTTTTTGGCTAGATGCCAGAAATCTTGTGGAAGAGCTAGAGTTGGATAGTTCAGTGCATAACTTATCATGGATGAAAAAGTGCTTGGCAAGTCGAAGAACAGATTTTGCTTGATTCCGGGCAGAAACATAGGAAGAATGAGATTCTTGAGTCTTAAGGCGCCGGTACCGTTTGAATGCTTCCTCCTTGTTGCGGATAGCAGTAGAACAAGCGTGAGTAAACCAAGATTTGTTTGCATTAGACTGAGAGAAAGAAAATGGAATGTATGCTTCCATGCCCGAGAGGATTACCTCGGTAATGCATTCAGCACTCTCCGAAGGTCCCCGGCCACGGAAGCAAAAGTCATTCCATGGGAAATCAAAGAAGTACTACCGAAGAGCCTCCCAGTCGGCAGCGCCAAAGTGCCACAAGCGCCGCCGGTTGGGAGGATCGGGTGGCTGTACTGGAGAGATAGGACAGGTGACAGATATTAGTTTATGATCGGAGGAGCCCAAAGGAGAACACAGATTTACAGTATAAGTGGAAGGGTTAGACTGTTAGTTGTTAGAAATAAGTCAAGAATGTTGGGCCGATCTCCGAAGCGATCCGGGATACGGGTTGGTTGCTGGACTAACTGCTCTAGGTCGTTTAAGATAGTAAAGATGTAGGCTTGTTCACCAGGTTGGTCAGTGGAAACAGAGGAGAGCCATTGGTGGTGGTGAACATTGAAATCTCCTAAGATAGAGATTTCTGCAAAAGGAGAGATGGATAGAATGTGTTCCACTTTAGAAGTTAGATAGTCAAAGAATTTTGGATAGTCAGTAGAATTAGGGGAGAGATAGACAGCGCAGAAATATTTAGTTTGAGAGTGACAAGAAAGCTTTAGCCAGAGAGTTGAGAATTCAGAAGAATCTAAGCTAAGGTGTGTTGGTAAAATTGTAAATAGCCACATAAAGTAGTTGTAAAGTCAGCAAAAATACCATGGTGCCCATTTGAGGTTCCACATCATCCAGTAGGCCATTTCATACAATAGATTATCAACCAGTGACAAATCAGATCAGGCCAACAAAATCACTATCTATCTATCTATTGCTGGACGCCTTACTCCCCTTACGAGGGTGGCCATACACAGAATGCCCCCAAGCGGACCTATTCCCTGTGAGAGGGACAACCCGAGCCAGTTTAGTGAAGGACTTACAGGATTGACCACTCAATTTAGGATCCGTCCGACTCCGAGGCACTCTGTGTATCTTGTTAGCACTAATTTTCTACAGTGGTGTTCGGCTAATCCATCCACTAACCTGCCTTACCCTTAGGTAAGCAGTACGGATTTGTATCAGGTTTACTCTCCTAGACAGGTTGCCAACCAAGGCTGACGAGTCCCATCCACCCGGATTTGTATAAGGTTGTCTCCCCTAGATGAGTTGCCGACCAAGGCTAACAAGTCCCATCCACCCGGAAAAATCACTGCCAACTTAAAAGAAAAACTAACTTAACCTAACCTAACAGTATTGGTTGAATTATCCCTGGTTGAGAGGTACTGGTTGAAATGCTATACTAGATGAGTGATCCGGTTACCGATATAGAGAGAACAAGCTTCGGGAGAGGGGACGCTCAACCGGCATTCTGAATGGACCAGATTATCCTCCATAATTTCGACAAACTAATTACTTTGGCTGTATCTCCGGTAGTATAGTTTAAGTTGCTCTAAATAGTATGCTGTACTATTTAGGGTTTTCTTCGGTTGTGAGTGTGAATATTATCTGGGTTATATTAGGTGCTAGGACCAAGTGTTGTTTGTTTTAGATGACGGTAAATTTCCATGTCCTCATCTTATTTACTAGGCTTTTGTGAACATTTTGCAGCGAAATATGCTGTGAATTATGACAACTTGACATCGCTCTTTCCTCTCACTAAAACAATAGGCTGTCCGTAATGCAGACGAGTCTAAGTATATGATTATATTAATATCCAAAACTCGAAAATATAAATTAATAATGATCGTGTACATAGCCTTTAACTGTGTTGGTAGTGTAATGGTTTAGATGTTTATGTTCTGGGTGTGGTGTCTTCGAGTTCGAATCCCGGGAGGACCATATGCTGTCATTAATTTATTCAAGTGCATTGGGGTTTGTAATGGAAGATTAATGTTAAGAACGGGGTGTTCCTTAATTATTATGACAGAGACAGAGTAATTAAATATTTTGCCATCCGTGCCATGAAAAGTCCTTACTGTTTCGACCTCTTGATCTTACATGGCGTTGTTTAGCAAATGTAAAATTTTGAATTAACTAAAAAATCATCAGTTCTTCATTTCAAGCCACTTATCACATGCCTCAATCACTGTATCCCCATGTGTAAGGCGCCTATTGGGTAGCAATCCCTGGTAACTTTTCAATTTCCAATGGCTCTTCCTAAGTTGGGTAGATTCGTCTATACCAACAATGATTTAATCGTACTGAAAAGGTTAAGTTTGTTCGTATATTCGATACATTAACACATTAGGAGTATAAAGATTGAGTGCCGTATTGTGCAGTATTCTTATTTGTGGTTCTTACTTTTATGTGACATATATAAATATAAGCTAAGTGTATAATGGGTCCAATTCCATGTACAACAAGTATTTCATCAATCAACAAATAGCCACTTAAATATCTATATAATGCCAGACCCATAATGCATTTTATTACACAGTTCACTATACCCTTCCATCTCACTATCGGTATACCATTTATCCTCCTTCCATTTATCGTACTTTTATAATTAAATACCCTCTTGATCTGCATCCCACTTTATATTAGCTCGACATGGCCACCTCAGCATTTCTCTTAGTAGTTCCTATCGCATTCATCTGTACATTGCACTGCTCAAGTACTGATTGTTTTTGAGTGACTTGACTATAGATATCTGGAAGGAATTCTACATTCATTTATCTGATAACTGTGTATATAACTCATACCAATTTATCTCGGTATTAATTTTAATAATTAATTTGCTAATAGTGGTGCGGGAACTTTCATGCAGTACCGTTATTGTTTTGCTTCCCCAACAGAACGTTATCTGTAAAATCAGTTTTTCTACCGGTATATATATATATATTTTATATTAATATATATATATATATATATATATATATATATATATATATATATACACAAGTGAACTAACAAATGTTTAAATACTCCCAGCCGGGATCGAATCTCCGACATTCAGAACGAGTGTCCAAGCTTGTAATTCACTATATCACGCCATGGTGTAGTGGATTAAAAGCTTGGACAATCGTTTTGCATGTTGGAGGCTGGATCCCGGCTGGGAGTATCTTAACATTTATTAGCTCACGTGTATTTGTGGGATATATTTGAGTGTATATATATATATATATATATATATTTTTTTTTTTTTGTTCTTTAATACATACGAGGTTGAAAGAAATGGCAATTTCTGCGTTGGAAATTTTATTATTCAAAGTTTCCAGGTCTCTGATGAGTTTTCGCTGGGTGGCAGGAAGTAGATGAAGGAGATGAGCAAAATTCATGGTGGTACAGGGTTACATTAAAGTACATGAAGATACAGGATATACGACGCGTTTCACTGGACAACCAGCATTATCAAGTAAGGATGGAATGATATAAAAGGTCAAGTCAAGTCAAATTGAGTAGTGACAGGGGGTTAGGGGGAAGTGGGGATAGGACAAGAATTAGTTGGATGAAGTGAATTTTAGCAGGAGAAAAAGGTGTCCAGGCTTAACTGGAGCTGCCTGAGGGTTTCCTGATTTAGCTGCTAAAGAGACTGGCCAGGGCAAGGTCGACAGGGGCGCGTTGGGGGTGACTCCTTGCTGGCTTGGGTATCACATGCCATGCCATTCCGACATGTCTGTTCGGGGGGGGGGGGTTGTGAGCCTCATGGATTTGATATGTTTTCGTCATGTGAGACCCGTGAGACGCGAGACGTGGTGCCGCCACTGGAAGGGGCCCTCCCCCCCAATCGCCAGGGGCGCTGCTGCACGGCTATGGGGTCAAGAACACACAACCTAGAAATTATAGTAGGAGGATGATTGTAGTAGAGAAAGTTTTGAAGAATGAAGGTATTTTTAGTGGTAGAAAAAGAGAAAACAAAATTTAGTGGTAGGGATAAGTAGTGGGAGGGCTTTTTTAGTCAGAGGGAAAGAGTTGTGAATTTTTTTTTTTATATAGAAGTTAAGTGATCTAGGAGGAATAGTAAGAGGTTGATTGTAGTAGAGAAAGTTTGATATAGGGAGAAATTTTTAGTGGTAGAGTAAGGGAAAACATTTTAGTCTTAGGGATAAGTAGTGGTGAGATGTGTTTTAGTTGGAGAGAAAGTTGTGATGTTGTTTAGTCTTAGAGAAGCTGTAAATTGGTCTTGAGGTATAGTAGGAGGTTTTGTTGTGGTAGGGAGAGTTCGGAATAGAAGATATTTTTAGTAGTAGAGATAGGGGAAGATATTTTTTAGACATAGGGATAAGTAGTGGTTAAAGTGGTAGTAGGAGTCATAGGGAGAAGTAGGAGTAGCTTGTTGAGTATTGTTTAATATGCAGGAGGGGGGTAAGGGGTTTGTGGCCTGTTGAAGATGGCCGGGTTGTTGTTTCTTAGTCTGTGAGGGAGTGTGTTGTTGAAGAATTGTTGCCAGTGGGGGTTGGTCTCATTTAGTTTATTTAATTGTTTATCGCCTAGTTGCCTCCAGTATATGTTTAGTGGGGGTATGTTGCTTCTGATGTGTAGTGTTTCGTTTCTAGCGAATTCTGTCCAGTGTGTGTTATGTATGAATCTTAGTGCTTTATTTTGTATGACTTGTAGTTTTTTCGTGTTAGTTTGGGCTGCTAGTTGGAGTGTGTTTGGTGCATATGTTAGTAATGGTCTGATTAGAGCTTTGTATAGGTGTGTTTTTGTCTTGGTTGAGGCTGATCGGAATCTGTACAGGGATCTTAGTGCATTGGCTGCTTGGGCTTTTTTTGAGGTTATATGTTGTGACATTGTGAAAGTTTTGTCAAAGTTAATTCCGAGGACTTTGTTACAGTGTTTGATTGGTATTGGTGTACGGTTTTGGTTGTATTGGTTGAGGATGATATGTCGTGGTTGTTCTCTCTTGGTCCCAAAGTAGGTTACTTGTGATTTGGTGGGGTTTGTGGTAATACGCCATTTTTGTTCCCAGGTGGTTACTCGTTGTGTTTCAGTGTTAGCTTTGTCTGTGAGTCTGTCGAGGGAGTTAAAATCCCGCACTAGGTGTGTTACGTCGTCAGCATATTGTATGGTGAGAGAGTCGTTGTGGTATGGATTGGGTAAATCGTTAGTGTATAGGATGTATAGGGTTGGAGATAGGATGGAGCCCTGAGGTACTCCTGCTTGTAGTTGGAAATAGTCTGAGAAGTGGTTGTTGAACTTAATCCGCATTTTTCTGTCTGTGAGGAAGCTGCATAGTAGGCGTTGCGATAGTGATGGGAGGTTGAAATTGTTGCATATTTTGTATTTTAAGCCATCGTGCCATACAGTGTCGAATGCTTTTTGTACATCTTTAGTGATTAGAGCTGTTTTGTATCTGGCAAGCTTGTTGGTGTGTATGTAGTTTGTGATTATATTGAGTGCGTCTTGGGTTGAGTGTCTTGCTCGGAAGCCAAACTGTTTGTGTGAGAGTAGTTCATGTTCGTCTAGGTGTAATCTGAGTCTGTGGTTGTATATTCTTTCGAATACTTTCCCTAGTGTCTCGAGTAGGCTGATAGGTCTGTAGTTTTGGGGGTCAGTGTGGTCTTTTCCTGGTTTTGGAATGAGTATGGCTGTTGCTGTTTTAAATTTTTGGGGGAAGTATCCTGTTGCTAGTTGTGCATTGAAGATGCAAGTGATGGCTGCGATTGTCTGTGGTGGGAGGTGTTTTAGTATGAGGTGTCCTATTTCGCTGTCTCCTGGTGCTCGTTTTTTGGTGTTTTTAATAGTTTGTTTTACTTCTTCGGTGGTGATTGGTGTAGTGAGGATGTTGTGGTTGAGGTTGTTTGTGTTTATTGTCGGGAGGGGAGAGGTGTGTGGTTGAAGTCTTAGTGTTTCGTTAGTTATATTGTTTATGTGGTTTAAGATGGGTGGGTGTTGAGAAGGAGGTTGTGGGCGGAATATAGTTTCCCAGTGTTGTTTCATAATTTGTGTTACTTGGGCGGGGTCTGTAATTTTTCTGCCGTTTATTTGTAGGGATTCAAATTTGGTTTGTTCTGTGCCTCGGAGGCGGGAGATTTTTTGCCAGAATTCACTGGGGTTGTTTGATCTGTGGGTCTCGGCTTCGTGAATTAGTTTTTCCCAGTGTTTGTTGTGATCTGTATTTAGGCTGTTTATAATGTGTCTTCTGAGTATTGTTATGTCTCTGAGCACGGGGGCGAGGTTGTGTTTGTTTGTTTCAAATCTGTTTCTGTAGCAGTGGAGTAGTCTTTGTGTTTTGATAGAGGGTGTGAAGGAGTATTTTCTTTTGTATCGTTGTTTGGGTATGTTGGCTTTTGCCGTGTCGGTGATGGCTTGAAAGAGTTGGTTCCAGTATTTGTCTATTATTGTAGTGGGGTGATTTTCTAGGTCTAGTATGTAAGTTTTTTCGGCGAGGGTTTTTGTGAATGTTTCCCAGTCTGCTTGTTTGTATTGGTATTGGGGTACGGGGACAGGGATAAGTATTGGGTTTGTTGAGAGGTGTAGTGTGATGGGGATATGGTCGGAGCCCGAGTGGGGTCCTGGGGTGATGTGGTGTTGAAATTGGAGGGCTAAGGTGTTTGTGATGACAATGTCTGGTGTGCCGTTTCCTCGATTATTGTGGAATGTTGGAAAGTGTGGGCCTATGTGGTGTAAATTTTTGTGATACATGAGTGTGTGAAGCTGTTGGCCGTGGTTGTTATTTGTTTGGTGTTGAAATGCTTGGTGTTTGGCGTTTAGGTCTGCCATGAGTATTACTGGTGTGTGGGTGTTGTTGAAGATATTGTTCAGGTCGGTGAATGGGATGTACGTGTTAGGTCTAGCATATGTGGTGCATATTATGATTTCTCCTAGTTGTGTATAGATTTTGACTGCCATGAAGTGTTGGAAGGTAGGATGTTTGATAAATTCGTGTTTTATGGATGATTTTACAAGGATTGCGATTCCTTCATGCTGTTCGTAAGGGGATTGTCTGGATGTGTAGCCTAAGTGTTTTATAGCTGTGTTGGCGAGGGTGGAGTTTAGTAGAAGAATGTCGGGTTTTTCTTGTTCTAGAAGTAATGAGATAAGGTGTATGTTGGAGTGGTATGATCTGCAGTTGAATTGCGTTATTTTTAGCATTTTATGGGTTTTTTAGGGTGAAAGTTTTTAGTCACTAGATGAGAATGAGGGTGAGTCGGAGAGGTTCCTGCGGCCGGAGCGTTCCCTGCTCTTAGAGGATAACCGGGGGTCACGGGAGGTAGGAGTGGTAGAGGATGGGGGTGTTGAGGCTGGTGGTGGGTTGGGTGTGGGAGAAGGAGAGGAGGGGGTTTGGGAGAGAGGTTCAGGGTCAGAGAGGTATTGGGACATGTTAAGGTCAGGAAGGGAGTCAGAGATGCAGGTTTCGAGGTAGGTTGGGTTTGTGGGTTTAGAGGTGGGGGCGGCTGTGAGAGGAGAAGGATTTGTGGGAGAAGAGGTTGGGTGTGGGGTTCGGGTGTTGGGGGAGTTTGGTTTTGAAGTTCTGGTGCGGGGTTAGGAGCTTGGGGTTGGGTTTCAGGGTTTACTTGGAACGAGGTGGGGATGGTGGTTGAGGATGAGAAGGGAAAGTTGGGTGGGGCGTTCTTGTTTGCCATCCAGCCGGGACCTAGACGTAGCTGCGGCGATCCGTGGTGCTGCTTGGTGTTCCTGGTCTGGGGGGAGTTTCTTTTCCTCTTGGGAGTTGCTCCTGTCGTCGATGTCCTGGGGGGCTGTTCTGCGGGATCCTGTTGGTGCTGGGTGGTAGGTTCTTCAGGCTGGTGTCGTTGGGGTTTTTCTTTGGGGTTGAGGGCATTCTCGAATGCCCAGTTCAGCGGGGGTCCTTCACTCCATTGCGGGGGGATTTTGATTTCAGGGAAACCGTTGAACTTAAGGCCGTCGTTCACTGTCCAGAGGAATTCCCTACGGTCCCCGCAGGAAACGACTACTAATACCTTCACAATTGAGGTGATCATCATGTCGTTGAGTTCCTCTACGTTGTCTGGTTGCTGGCTGTCGTTGGAAGGGTTGGCGAGGGTAGGAAGTTGGGTGAGGATTGAGGAGGTGGATGGGTGAGGTTTGGTTAGGGTGGCAGGTTGAGTGAGGGTGTGGGGTTTGGGATGGGAATAGGTAGGTGGGGTTGGAAGTAGGGGTGAGTTCGAATTCCGGGTTTGTGGGGTTGGGGTCTGCCCGTTGGCATGTGCCTCTCTGACTTTACATTTGTTACTGATGGCGGCGTGAGCTCCGCCACAGTTGCAGCACTTTAGCAATGTGTTGCATTCTGTGTGATGGTGTCCGGTCCTAGCACATTTAGAACACCTCTTTGGTTGGTCACAGGCATACTGCTTGTGATTAAAACCATAACACTTGAGACATTGGGTGACCTTCACAAACTTTTGGAATTCGATGTCATCGGTTCGGATAAAGATGGGAGTGATCTTCAAGCCGGCTTTCAAGAGACGGTCTGCTTCGGTGTGTGACGAACAATTGATCTTCAGCATCGGGAAGTTCCGAATTTGAGTCGCCCTGGATACTTGGCAGTTGTTCGCTCTGTTGATCCTCCTGACGCGTTCCTCTTCAGGCAGGCCTATCAGGAGGGGATCATCTCGGCGTACTACCAGCGTACACAAGGCCAGGTGTTCAGCAGTCCTTATGGGTGTGATCCCATTGCTATTCAGTTTCTTCTGGATGTTGGCCGAGAAGAACTGATCAGCATCTTCGGTACTGTTCACTAGTACCGTCATCATACCGTCTCTGATGAAAGTCCTGATTTGGTAGATCAAGGTCAGGGAATAGACAAAGGAGGCAAGGTCTGCTGCCTTCTGCCGACCCCGGTCGACAAGCAGGCGGACAGAGGTAGGCATGGTGAGGAGAGGTAGGAGTTGGGATGAGCAGTTTGAGAGTAGGTAAGGTTTGCAGGTTGGCTAAGGTTCATTTTGTTTTGTTTAGGGTGAGGTCATGCGAGGTAGGGAGAGTTTTTTAAAGGAGGTTGGTGGAGTGGATAGTAGGTAAGATTTGCAGGTAGGCTGAGGTGGAGTTGGGTTGTTTAGGTAGGTAGATAGATAGGTAGATGGATTGTTAGGTAGATCAATAAGTAGATCTGTAAGTGGATAGATAGGAAGGAAGGTAGGTAGATATAGATAGGTAGGGGGGTATATATAGATAGATAGGTCGATAAGTAGGTAGATAGATAGATAGATAGGTAGGTAGAGAGTGTGGGTGAGGTTAAAATTTATTTAAGCAATTGGGGGGAGCTCAGAAAGGTAGGTAAGTAGGTAAATAGATAGATAAGTAGGTAGATATAGATGGGTAGGTAGATATGGATAGGTCGATGAGTAGGTAGGTTGGTAGGTAGATGAATCGATAGCTAGGTGGGTAGATGGATAGGTAGGTGGTTAGGTAGATAGATAAATAGGTATGTAGCTATATATGGATATTTAGGTAGGTAGATGTAGATAGGTGGGTAGATAGATGGTTAGATAGAAAGGTATGCGGCTAGATAGATAGATAGGTGGTTAGGTAGATAGATAAATAGCTAAATAGGTAGGTGGATAGGCAGGTAGGTATCTATGTATGTAGACAGACAGAGATATAGGTATGTAGTTAGATAGCTAGATAGCTAGATAGGTAGGTATGTAGATAGATTGGTAGTTAGGTAGGTATATATAGACCGGTAGGTATGTAGGTAGTTAAGTGAGTGGAGAGGTTGATATATGAGTGGTGAGAGATGGGTGGGTTGATAATGTTTGAGAGAGTATGTATGAAGTTTATATTTTATTAGGTAATGATATTAGGGGTGGGAGCTAACAATTTCTACCCTTGCCCAGAGCTTGGTTGTGCCTATGTGATCATAGGATTTCCAGCTCAGCGTTTCAAAGGGAGCACCAATCAAGAAGGTTATCTCTGATGCTCTAGCCAATCAGAGAGAACCTCAAGAGGTTTCAGAGTCAGGTTTCGCAGTGGTAGGCTGCCAAATCTTTCTTGTCCACCAGCACAGGAAAAATTAAAGGTTTTTAGAGAGAGAGAAAGAGAAGCGCAAAATACATGCCTACCCTCTACAACTAACCAGATATAAAAGGTAAACAGGAAGGGTATATATAGAGGGTGGAGGATCAGAGGAGGCGAAAATCAGGGGGCAAAAGTCTGCTATTGGTGGAGGGGTATTCTAGGAGAGAGAAAGGGAGAACCGCTTCATGCATGCGCACTGGATGCGGGATGGTGGTCGGTTGGTGGGGTCGAAGCTGATTGGCTGCGTGTCGAGGGGCGTGGCCTAAGTTGTGTGGCGCCTGCGGAAGACAAAGCTGAAGGAGGTAGCGCGGGGGGCTGCGTCAAGGGCACCGGGGGGCGAGGGGGGTGTTAGGTCCTGTAGGAAAGTGCCTTTTGGCAGAAGGAAGGATCTGAAGGTCCAGAGTTTGGTTGTTGATGTTGGGATGTAAGGCTTGGATATATAAAGCTTCGAGTATAGGTGATCTCCTTGGGTCACTTTCTTTATCGAGTATGGTGGTGTGTTTCTCTAACTCGTTGCGTGTGAGGTGAGGGTGGTTAGGGGTGAGATAGTGGTCTTTGATGGCTCCAGCCTGAAGGTGAAGAGTTAACCGACGTGAAAGACGAGTCTGCGTCATACCAATATAGGAATGAGGTCCACAGTCCTCATAATTACAGGTATGTTGGTAAATGACGTGATCGTCGGTCATCGGGCTCTTTACCTTTTATATCATTCCATCCTTACTTGATAATGCTGGTTGTCCAGTGAAACGCGTCGTATATCCTGTATCTTCATGTACTTTAATGTAACCCTGTACCACCATGAATTTTGCTCATCTCCTTCATCTACTTCCTGCCACCCAGCGAAAACTCATCAGAGACCTGGAAACTTTGAATAATAAAATTTCCAACGCAGAAATTGCCATTTCTTTCAACCTCGTATGTATTAAAGAAAATTTATTACCTGGCTTTACCAACATATATATATATATATACATACAGTATATGTTGTCTTCCTTCCACATTCGCAACTTAATTCTTAGTTCCTGATTTTCTAAGATTTCTCAATTTTTACCCTTTCTTGCAAGTCTCCGAAACTATAATTTCTAATATAAAATATATACGTTAATAATTGCATGTGTTTTTTTTAATGCCATTCCTCACAGAACAACCTGCTCCTGAGCTTTTAACCTAACTGCGACTATAACTTATTATCCGACTCTTAATCTCGCCCAACCTTACCAAATTTATCCGCATCGACTGAAAATGATACATGAAGTAGTTATCCTATTTCCTTTGCAAATCCGTGTAAGCATATGTGGAGTGTGGAGTATATAATTATACTGTACATGTTCCCGAATTTTCTAAGAACGTTATTTTTATAGTAGGAATACCGAGATTGATTAGATAAAACAACCAAGTTTGGTGAACGGGCATTGTATTTTATGGAAGTGTTCGGATAGATAAACAAAGATAACCTCCTGACACTGAGATCACTGGGATGGATATTTTATAACTATTTCCTCTGGTGTAATTTGAGTATATTGTTTCATAGCTATCCTTAAGCATTGCGGCAAACGAAGCTATTATTTTCTCGAAGCTCCTTTACTCATGAACCCATAAGCAGGAATGCACGATTGTCCATGATTACGTTTTATCACCTACCATACTCTTGACACCAACTGTAAGGTCGCGCTAATAAGTTATGTCCCAGCTGTCATTACGTTTGGCTTGCTCTGTGCTGTATTAATGTCTGTCAGATGTTGAATAGTGTGGGTAAGTGAAGGAACATGTTTGTATATTTCACTTGACATGAAGAAATGAAGCTTAAATATTGCTGATACCTATTATTGATCAAAACATACTTGGTGCTGAGACATCACTTATTAGCGCGACTGTACTTGTGGTGTAACTGGTAATGGCCCCTAGGCAGGTTGCGTGTTGGGGTGTCGTTTTCAGAGTTTCACCAGCTGGGATGACGGGAGGATTTTCTAGTGCAGGTCACAAGTGGGCAGTTGGGCTCACGGCTTGCTCTTTACGGGGCTAGTTAAGTGGGTGGGTTGGGGAAGACACCATAAGCTTTCTCTGGGATGGGCTTGTGTCACTGATCTTATCTCAGTCGGCTGATTTGACCCCCTCGTGATAATTTAGATTTTGCTCTCTTGCTCTGGCTGTCTCTCACTCGTTCTCGCTCGCTTTCTGTTTTATCATCTATAATTAAATTTTCTAGTAATAGGATTCAGGGCTGGGATCAATTATGAATTGAATTGGAATTGATTAAAAAAAAATGAATTGGAATTGAATTGGAATTGAAAATATATAAACGTATAATGAATTGAATTGAATTGGAATTGATATCAATGAATTGATATGAATTGATGACTGAATTGACAATTTATTATTGTACAATATTTCATTAGAGTACAGTATGCTCAAATAAACAGGTAAATTTACATTTTGCTATCACAAAACATGTAGAAAATATATCAAGTGATGTAACCTAGGAAATATATATTTATTTTCATTCAATTGAGAAACTAATGTATTTCCAACATAATTCATGTGTTTTCAATATATGTATTTCATCCTTTGGCTGCGGGATCAGTCCAGGAACGTTCTGGCAATTTAAAGTAATTTACAGGCCCATATAAAGCCTGTGGAGAAGAGTGCGAGTGAGCGGGAGCGCGGCAGGCCCCTATCCGCTCTCCAGCCCAGCGGCTGATGCACTGAGGAGTGAGAGCCATATCTCGCGAGACCTATGCAGTGCTGCCAAAGGCAAATGTAGCGCGACATTGCTCATTATTAGCGAATATTTGCCAATGTCTATGGTAGCTCTGCGGATGAACCCTGCGCGCTACAAAGCTCGTTCTGGTGTCATTTTGAAGTTATTTTCTTCTAGTTTATGGCTGAATACATTTAATTTCATTCAGACACTTGCTTCAACATTCAGGAGTGACTGAATGAGCCGTAATATAGCGGAAATATGCCCGCAGCATAAGTGTTAAAATTCACAAGGCACTCTAATACTGAAATGATTAATCTTAGGAAAGATCTGTTACTGTCAAGTTGGTAAAAACTGTCTTGAATAACTACTTCAATACAATCATATTGCTTCGAGCTAAATATATATTATTTTATTAAGATTATGAACGCACTTCGTAATCCTAGGGTTAATACTATCTGGTGCGATGATTTGGGAGTTATTATGAATCTGTTTAACACCTTACGAGCGGCCTAGGCAGTTTATTTATATGTATCGCCCAGCAGGGTGTTTTTACCCAAAATAGGGCTGTTTACGTGATCATTTTCATGCCTAAATAAGACCCAGAGCGTAAAACAAGTATCTATCCCTGAAAGGGCATAAACAGAGCTTTCCAATGACACCATAACGATCCTTTTATGATGGCTAGTTTTCTTGCAACAACCGTGCAACGCGAGTGCAAAAAGCATGTAATTCGGCACTTTCCCCATACAATTCCGTATATAGCGAGTGAGAGAGGGAGGAGGTGGGATTCGTGTCAGTAGGTTCGCCGCGGTGGTCTGGAGCAGTCATACGCTCGCTACTCTCCTGCCACCACTTGTCTCTCTCTCTCAGCAACATTACGTGCTGAAATTACCACACGACCTATGTCGAGCGCCACCAGATAGTCCAGATTTATTATACTCGACTTATGTTGCGCCCCGACAGTTATGGGTTAACTATTATTGAAGGTTTTTATTTTTTATTTTCGAGCAATGTATGTTTAGTTTAGCCTTAGACTAAACACCTCCCCTCCTCCCCAGACCCTTTCCACTCTAAAAACGGCCCCCTTAGATTTTCTTCAAGCTAAATATGTATATTTTTCTACCGAAAAATGTACCAGCCGAAGGCCTGTCTATCATGAATTGCAGGCTCGCTGTTGCTCGCTCAGAAAAAACAAATTCTGAAAGGGGTGAATTGGCTTGTAATCGCCGAACAATTGACGTGGAACTTCTTGGAAGCTTCGAACTAAGGGAGTGAAAAAATGAGGGTCCAAAGAGACCCGCCTCACAGCAGATAGGGTTAACAGGTAAGTAATACAGGTATGACCATAGTGTACAGTACCTAGCACCATACTGTACTATAGTATAGCTTTAGTGTAGAGTTGGTCATCGCTTCTGCTGAGTTACTGCTTTGGCAAACGGTAAGCAAGTGAGAATATGAGTGAAAGAGAATGTAAAGGTATGTGACTGTCCTATTGTTAACCCCTTCTGTACTGGTCACGTCCTTTTCCTTATATTCTGGCAAGTATTAGATGATTTAATTCAGCTTAGGGAGGACGTCTACCTAATAATAGGCTACAGACTATCTCAATTAATCTTTTTAGCTACTATATATCCTTCGTAAGCCTAACATAATAGTCTAAATGTAGTTGAAATATAATGAAAATAGACGTCGCCGGTACTGAAAGGGTTAAGTGTTTGCTTATTTTGACCGTTTTGCTTATGTGGTCCATCTTGTTCAACCGAGACACGATATATATACCTGTATATATATAACCATACCGTAGACCACATTGCAATACTTGTAATATGTAACATGACCGATATTGCATTAAAGAGAGCTAAGACCAGTCACGAAAAATATATAGTAAACTTACAGGTAATAAGGATTATAAAATACTTTTAAAAGCTTCAAACTATTCAATTATTTTCAGATTAATTGAAAAGTGTATTGGATGCACGACCCCAATCTAACTGGAAAGAAAACGTGAGTGTTTTTAATAGTGAGCGCTTACCTAAGGAAAAAAAAAAGTTAAAAATATAGCTGGTACACAAATATGATACAAATAATAATGAAAACGATAGATGATACTAACAAAAAACAGAACAAGAGAGAGAGAGAGAGTACAAGTCTAGTCTTTGCAGAATATTCTGGTAAATGTGAGAACGCCGTAAATAAGACACTTTACAGTCAAATCTCACTGGTTATGGTTAATTTAGATAAGTGGACTGTATATTATTGATAATGAAGAAGTATTAACCATATAGAAATATATTACCCTTTGATGAACTCAGCTGGTGATTGGAGGATGGCGGAAAATAGGCTAGATGACTGGAAGTGGTTAGTATAGTAACTAGAGTATGAAAAGAGGCTACAATAGGCTAGGATAGGCTAGATATTTACGTTAAGTTGCGCTAAGTAACAAAGATGATGATATAGTGACTATAGAGTACAAAGGAGTACAAAGGAGTACAAAGGAGTACAAAGGAAATCAAGCAACAACAGATCTAGTGACCCTTCTAGGTTGCTTGTCCTCCAAAACACTGAGGATCAAGTGTCCAAACAGTGGTTTAGAGTGGGTAAGGGAACATTGGAAAGGGAACTACTGCCCTGCCACTAACGTGGCAGGACTAGGAAGTTAGTAGGGGACAGATGGGTTAGTAACTGAGGGGAGGATAAAGTTATTCATTTACAAACGCAGTCAGTCGCGGGTTTGATGCGAGATATTTGTCTAGGCGGAATTTAAATGAATCAACGGTGCTGCAGTCTATAACGTCTCGGGGAAGCCCATTCCACAAGTTGACAACTCGATTGAAGAAGAAATTCTTAGATTCGTGCGAGTTAAAAGATTTACCAATAATTTTGCAACCGTTTCCCCGCGTGTAATTAGATTGGTCGATAGTGAAGTACTTACTACAGTTCATATTGTCGATGCCTTTGATGATTTTGAACACTTGAATTAAGTCGCCTCTTAATCTGCGCTGGGTTAAAGGAAATAGATTTAATTCTCTAAGACGCTCTTCGTATGGTTTGTTCTTTAGGCTAGGTATCATTTTGGTAACTCTACGTTGAACTCGTTCTAGCTTGTTTATATCTTTTTGGTAATAAGGGCACCAGGATTGAACGCAGTATTCCAGAAGAGGGCGGACTAAGGAATTGTAAAGGGTTAGGATAACTTCTTTGGATTTATGCTCAAATGACCTGCCTATAAAGCCAATTATTTTGTTTGCCTTCTTAACAACTTCTGAACATTGAGTATGAGATGAAAAGTGAAGCGAAAACACCTGGTGAAATAACTAGGAGAAAGAAGGCTTAGCGTGTGTAGCTGGGACGGAGGTTGGTTGGAGAGTGAGCGAGCGCGTTATGTTTGTCTCTGTCGTGACATACCGCGCACGCGCATAACATATGGAAAATGTATCCCATCTTCTTTACAATGAGATACTTGTAAACAATCTTAAATAATACAAATATATATATATATGGGAATTATAATCCTACAATACTTTCCCATATACAACTATAGAATAATATATTCTACCCAATCATGGAACGTTCGACCAAGGTTATGGAAGCGTTCAACTTAAGACTACGGAATGATACGTAACGCTACATCAACCCAGATTACGTAACATCGATACTGTTCATACTAGTTTGAGTACACTAAGTATGGACATATTCCCACCAACAGAAAAATATACAAAATTTACATGATTAGATTTGCCCGGAGGCAATCTTATCCCGCCAAGCTTGGGAGGATATCTGGGCTGCCTGTCGACGTGGGCGTTCGCCAGACGCGTCAACAGGCTGCGCCGAAGTAGAAGCCAGAGAGGGGACTTCAATGGATAACTGATCCGAGGGCGTGTCCTTGCGATCGAGGTCACCCTCAAGAGGATATAGTCGGACTGTTGGCCGTGTGATTACTCCAGTCCTGGTGCGAACCTTTGCTACCCGAACCTCACCATCACGACCTGGTAACAACTCCTCTATCCGACCCAATTTCCAAAATGCGCACGGGCCCTCCTCATGGATGGTTACCACATCCCCTACCCTAGGCCAATGACCTTTTAATGATGTTAGTTTATTCTTTTGCACTTCCCTTAAAGTCACCAGATATTCTGTTGACCAGCGATGCCAAATATCTCGCGATAATTTACGAATGTATTTGTAGCGGGCCGATATCACTTCCTTACTTATGTAGTCTGGATCTTCCATAGTATCCTCGTCATGCTCTTCAGGAAGATCCCGCAGTCTGTATCCACGTACCAGTACTGAGGGTGTGATTGGGGTAAGGTCTTCCAAATCCCCAGAAGCATAGTATAGAGGGCGATCATTTACGGTGGCTTCAATCTCCAAGAGTATGGTGTTGAGTTCCTCAATCGAGATGAGAGCTCTACCCAACACCTTCTTCAGACCCGCCTTCACGATGCCTATGGCTCTCTCCCATATGGCGCCAAACCAAGGTGCTCTGGTGGGAATGAAATGCCATTCGCATTTTACATCCGCTAGGCAGGTCTGAATCTTAGGATTGTTGCTCACTTCTTTGAGATATGTAGATGCCCCTATGAAAGTCTTTGCATTGTCACTCAGCATGATACGTGGATATCCCTGTCTACTGCAGAATCTTCGGAAGGCATGTAGGAAGCTATCACAAGTGAGGTTGGTGACCAGTTCCAGGTGAATTTCCCTGGTAACAGCACAAGTGAAAAGTATCATATACACCTTAAGATTGGGTGAATCTTTCACAGGGATTGCTCCACTGTAGTCAACCCCGGTAACTTTGTAAGGGTCACCTGGGGTAGTTCGCAGGTTTGGTAAGGGAGGAATTCCGACGGGATCATAATGTGTTCCCTGTACTCTTCTACACTTTAAGCATTTGCGAAGGACTTTCTTGACCACCTGCCTGATTCTAGGCACCCACCATCGTTGTCTTACATAGGTGACTATATGACCAACCCCATAATGACAACAGAGTCGGTGACACCTATCGATGATATGATGGGTGAAGGGATGATTGGGGGCAGTAGTATTGGATACTTACTTGCCTCAGAGAGGACTGCCAATCGTAATCTGCCTCCGTAATGTATCATGTCCTCCTTCAAGTGTAAGCCCAACTGGTTGATCAGGTTATTCCTAGACTTTGTTCCCTTAACCAGTAATTTATATTCCTGCGTATATATTTCTTGTTGACAGAGCTTATGTAATAATTTATCTGCAATTCTGATCTCCTTCACATTGAGGTAAGCACTACCTGTGGGCGGTGTGCCTTTAATTTTTGCTTTTACATTTTCTACAAATCGTAACACCCATGCTGTAACACGTTGTAACTTTTCATAGCTGCTGAATCTACCCCAGTCCCATAACCGTGTGTCTTCGTCAGGCACCGAGTCAATTACCGGTGCCACAATAGCAGTGTGTTGCTCGCTCAAATCTATATTCTCTGGCCATTCGTTGGGATCATTAAGCCAGCATGGGCCATTCCACCACAACACAGAAGATTTGAGAAATTTAGCAGAGACACCACGAGTAATGCAGTCACTTGGATTCTCTTTGATAGACACATACCGGAACTGTGCGGTTGGGAGCAGGGTACGAATTTCGTCGACACGGTTGGTGACGTACACTGGTAGCTTCTTACGGCTATGTAACCAGTAGAGCGTAATTTGGCTGTCACTCCATATAACTGTCTCCGAGATATTTAGCAAATTTATAAAAGTTTCCTCTACAAAGTGAACGAGTCTAGCAGCCAACAGAACTGCAGTCAGCTCTAATTTTGGGATGGAAAGTGATTTGATCGGGGCGACTTTCGCCTTCGCCATTACTAGACGGCTGCCACTTGTGTCAACAAAGTATATGGCGGTGCCGTACGCGACCTTGCTAGCGTCTGAGAAGGCATGAATGGAAACAGGATGGTCCATGACAACTCTCCGAGGAAAATTAAAACCCTTACAGAGATGAAGATCCGAAATAATGTCTTCCCACTCCTGAACCAGATCGCCAGTCAAAACCTCATCCCATCCTAATTTTATCCTCCATAATTGCTGAAGGAATAATCTCGATTTGATCGACACCGGTAGAACTATCCCCAAGGGGTCAAAAAGTTTAGCTGTCATACTCAAGCAAATTCGTTTTGTAATCTGCGAATATTGCGCGTACTGAACGCCGAATGAGAGGGTATCGGTGTACATCCGCCACACCATCCCGTTGCAGTACAGTCCGCAAAACAGAATTATTAGTCGCCCATTCACGCAAATGTAGATGGGCGTCATTCATAATCTCTCGGACTACAGCGTAGGTATGAACCAGGAAATCTTCTTCATTTCCTGTACCCAGTAAATTGTCTATGTACAACCCTGACCGAATCTGATGAATAATCTGCGGATCTGCACTGACATAAGACAAATGTTTCAAAATGGTGGCGTTTAAAAGGAATTGGGAACAAGTCGCTCCAAATAAAACTGCCCGGAACCGGTAACAAATTAGGGGGGAATCCAGTTGCCTCGGATACTTGGGCCACATAAATCGCGTATAGTCCTGGTCGTCTTCATGGAGTCTTAACATTAGAAATACCTTCTCAATATCAGACACCCAGGCATACTTACCGAGTCGAAACCGAAGCAAAACCTGCGCCAAATCTGGCACCAGTGAGGGTCCAGTCACCAGGCAGTCATTAACCTCTGAAGTGCGCATGGGGGTAATTGGAAACGTCCCCCTGTGCTGACGTATTTGAGGTGTTTCCGTCACTAAAATATTCATTGTGCCATTAATAGCATTAATACTTATCCATATGCGCCTATTATGGGTTGATTATAAAGGTATTAACCTGAAACAACAATAAAACGAGTGAAAACAGCGTTTGGATGGTCAAAATCGGAGATATAGCCCGCGAGTTGTATAATGTATGGGTGAGGCAACCTGCTTTCCCGCCAATTTCCCCCAAGGCCACTGAGACACAGTCGATCGATACTCTCTCTCTCTCTCTTGCACTCGCTTGCCATCAGTGATGACAACACCCTGCTTGCAACTCGCTAATGTTAGCACGAAAATATACCTCAGAATAAGGGAATAACAGGGAAAATAGGTGATAACTGAAGGAGAGGAGGAAAGTGGGGAAGGAGGGGAGGTAGAGGACTGAGATTTTGCATGGCCCAGGGGCCAAAAAAAATAAAAATAAATAAAAAAAATAAAATAAAAAAAATAAAAAAAAATTTGATGTCAAAAGTTGATTTTTTTTTTCACTCACTCATAAGAGTCTCCCCGCAGTCCGCCGGGGGAACTCTTAAGAGTCTCCCCGCAGTCCCCGGGTTAAGACTAGGATGACGTTCACTCATCTTGGCGGAACAGTCGAAGACAATACGCACTGGCGTAGTTTTGCTCTCCTTGATTACACCATGATGAGCCAAGTAATGCCCGGTATCTGATGTATCAAAAGGCACCTCTTCTATAAAACCCCGGGACACCTGTTCCTTTATGACTTTTGAGTATTCCTCGCAAAAGTCAGGCTCCTTGAGGAATCTTTTCTGAAGTCCCCGAAGACGGCCTATGGCCAAACCCTTGTTAGATGGCAGCTGATCCTTGGAATTGTTCCAGGGCAGTCTCACTTTATACTGTTGGCTGTCGGGATCGTAGGTAACGGTATCCTCATACGACGATAGTGCTTGACGCTCAACCAGTGAGTATTCCTTAGGGGTTATCCCGATATGATCTAATTCCCACAAAACATTTAAGTCATTTTTGCATGGTGGAATATTACCAGTGGACATGTATTCGTCCATTGGTGTTACTGCTACTTTCAATACAGTAATTACTTCTGTGCTGGAGCTGGTAGGCTGTGTCACATATGAACCACTGATGGCGTACCCATACTTGGTAGGAAGCAGAATTAGGCTACCTGACCTTTTATACCCAGGTCGCACTATATCGTAGTAGCAATCCGCACCGATGAGCAGCTCCAGCTGATCTGTGTCCGTTGCGTGAGGATCGGCTAATTTGATGCCTTTACTTTGTAAACTAACCAGTTTAGACTTTAGGTTAAGTTCACCTTTATGTTCTGGCAATTCATCAACCACTATTGCGTCTAGATTATGAAATTTACCTCTGTGTTTGTATTGCAGTGCCACAACATTATATTCCCGAGAGGCCTGTTTCCCGGTAAATCCGTGAAGACATAACTCCTCAGTTCCTTTAGAAATGTAGGAAAGGGAGGATAGAACAGAAGACTTCACAAAGGTCCTCTGAGAACATTGGTCAAGTAGCGATCTGATTTTAACACAATTATTATCCTTACCCTTTACCGGCAGCTGTACGGTGGGCAAGATTACTGTATTTTTACCTGTGGCAACGGACATTGTAGTAGAAGTAGCAGCAGTATGCTCTCTCTTGGTGTTATCCTCCGCTGGTCTACTTTCTTTCCCTTGTTTTTGTGTACACAGGGAATGAAAGTGTTTGCCCTTACAAAACTTGCAGCTTCTTACGTTAGGATTAGTACAACCCGAATGGCCATGGTCTTTTGAAAAGCACCCAGTGCAGAGACGTAGTTGACGGGCTCTTTTAACTTTAAGAGGCCCTGTCTTATACTTCATACACTTGTACCATAAATTATTGGTGCCACTACACAGAACACAGTTGAATTTCCTGTACTCACTCTGGGCGGTAAATGTTGCCGTAGCCATGGGTGTACCCCCTACTCTGTCTTGACCCGCCATATTGTACACTTCAGCCTGGAGGCAATGAGTGAATTTCTTATAATCCAGGCTCGAGTCTCCCATTTCCCGTTTTATGGTTTCTTTTAGTGGTGATGGTAACTTATTGACAAGAGTCACCACACAAAATTCCTCCAAACAAATACCATGGCTAATGATTGACCTCATCACACTCTCTGTATTGGCATAGAAGTCCTTCAGGTCAGTAACTGTTGTTTGGTGTTTGGGTGACACTAATTGATTGAATTTGATAACATAAGCTGCCTTGATTCGATCTGGATGCCCATATGTCTCTTGCAGGAGCTCAATTGCTGGGGCATAGCTTGCACTTTCGATAATGAATCCTTCGACTAGCTTATGTGCATCACCCAGAAGCTGACCCTTTAGATAGGTGAAGCATTGTATATCTGTGAGGTCGGGATTGTCATGGATGGTACACTTGAACATCTCCCAAAATCCCGACCACAATGTGGCATCACCTTCAAATTTTGGAAGAGTAAGATGTGGTAATTTGACTGCGGATTTCTTTGACTCTTTCTTGACCTCTGGAATCAAGATCCCCTTCAGTGTGGCAACGATTACTTGTATGCCCTCCATATATAAGGTATCCTCTCTTATCACCTCGATATACTCGTCATCCTCGTAAGTGTCGGCCAGGTCCTCCTGTGTGACCTCATACTTGTCAAGTTGCTTTTGAATACTGAGCAACCTGGCCTCCACCTCCACTCTAGACGCCGAATCAAGGAATTCGTCAATATCAGAGGTTAAGACCGTCAAAGAGCCCTTAAGTCCAGCCCGACGCTTTTGTACACTTTTAGCCATGATTATACGGGAAGGAAATCTATTGACGTTAATTCAAACTATCAATGCCAGACCGAATAAGTTGCGGACATCAATACAGTACTCCGAGAAATCAAATTAAATCGCGAGCCGAAAATAAAACACCCTCACGAAATGCGGAATAAGAATTGTGCGCAATGTAAACAAGCAATCTGGAGCTTTTCAATTTAACTCCTTACATAATAGTTATGAAATTATAGAATCATTACGCCATAGAGGGAAATTTAGTACAATACAGTATAGGCCAAAAGTCTCCAGATGTAAAAAAAAGAGAGGTACCGTTTAAAGTTTATAATACATTTAAGAATTTTAAGAGAGAGAGAGCCTATAGGGTAATTTAAACAGGCTAAACTCAATGGGTACCGCTAATTTTATATTATTAAATTTAATAAATGTAAAAATTGTACACAAGAAAAGTTCATCTCAAGATGTCACAAGGAAAAAAGTTTTGAGTTGGATTAACACACACTCAGCCTATCAGCTATCATATTACCCCGCCTCCAGGGCACACGACGAGAGAAGAATTTAGAAAGACATGTGAATCAATAAAGAAGTTATTGGACAGTATAAATTTGATATAGAATGAATAACCTTAACTTTTGAAATTATTATACAGTACAGTATGGATGATTTTAATCTTAGTGCCAATCAATTGTTATATAATTTGGGCCTAAAGGGTTTACAATCAAAGTTTAATTAATATACTGTACCGATTTGAAGGATTATTAATCTAGGCTATACTGATTTTGTTGATCAACTCTAACGTCATTGTGGGCAAACATCTCGTCGTATGACCTGGCGACCATGGCATATTCGTCTTGCCTAAAGCACCGATGACAGGTGGCCAGGATCTCCGAATAGAGACGCTTTGATGCCACATGCGTGAGGTGTACACCGTCGGGACTGAAGTCAGCCTCAGAGGTATTCATGGACTGATAGCGCTCCCGGGTGAATGGGATATGGCGCTTTAGCCATCGGTTAACCGCATTTCTAATGCGGTTAAACTCGTCCGTAGAGACCCCTCGTGGAGCCTGCCGCTTCTCTACCCCAATCACCCGGACTTCTCCCCCCGAGAGCCGCACCACCTCCTCAGCTAGGACCTCGATCCCCTCCGCTATCCCTCTCGGACTGACCCCGCTCCTTATCTCATTTCCTCCTATCACCAAGAAGGTCAAGTCGGGCTTCAGCTCTAAAAACTGACCCCAGGCTTCTGTTGATCTCAAGGTGCTGACGCGGGCACCTGGGGCGGCCAGAGGAGTCACGAAAAAGAAAGGCCTGTGGACGGCTTGGTCCACGTACAAATCCCGGACGTAGGAGTGGCCCAAAATTGCCACCTTCCTAATTGGGCCTGGGTACGCAGGCCTATCAACCACCGCAGGATAATCTTCCCCTACCCCACCACCCGCGGAACCATGACGCCAAAAGCCCGGGGCCATGAGGAACAGATGAAATATGGCAAAAAAAAAAATGAACCACGTAGCCATAGGTCACTGGTTCAAATCCGGTTTGAAGGACCAATTATATGGTTAATTTAGATAAGTGGACTGTATATTATTGATAATGAAGAAGTATTAACCATATAGAAATATATTACCCTTTGATGAACTCAGCTGGTGATTGGAGGATGGCGGAAAATAGGCTAGATGACTGGAAGTGGTTAGTATAGTAAATAGAGTATGAAAAGAGGCTACAATAGGCTAGGATAGGCTAGATATTTACGTTAAGTTGTGCTAAGTAACAAAGATGATGATATAGTGACTATGGAGTATGAGATGAAAAGTGAAGCGAAAACACCTGGTGAAATAACTAGGAGAAAGAAGGCTTAGCGTGTGTAGCTGGGACGGAGGTTGGTTGGAGAGTGAGCGAGCGCGTTATGTTTGTCTCTGTCATGACATACCGCGCACACGCATAACATATGGAAAATGTATCCCATCTTCTTTACAATGAGATACTTGTAAACGATCTTAAATAATACAAATATATATATATGTATAATTATATGGGAATTATAATCCTACAATACTTTCCCATATACAACTATAGAATAATATATTCTACCCAATCATGGAACGTTCGACCAAGGTTATGGAAGCGTTCAACTTAAGACTACGGAATGATACGTAACGCTACATCAACCCAGATTACGTAACATCGAGACTGTTCATACTAGTTTGAGTACACTAAGTATGGACACTGGTTATTAGCAGGGGAGTAGAGGTTAAAATATACGCCTCACACTCACTCACTCTCATTATCTCTCTCACACGCACACAACATACATGCACACATTCTTATACACATTTCTTTAAGCCCAATATAATTAACATACCCCTCACGCACATACAGTATAGCTCATTTACTCCCTCTCACACTTTTCCACAATAAACAACTGGAGCACATTCACAACAAATATTCAATATGTCAAATATTCCCTGTAGACTGTAGAGGTTTTTATAGGTCTTGTCATAACTAATGTTGAGTAGTCATATATCTACAGTATATAGTTGCTCATTTTCTAAAAATGTAACTGATTTCGGACTAGGAAAATATATTTCCAATTATTCATCTGAATTTCCTTGATTTAGCTCGTAACTGAATATTATCGGGTTCGATTCCTGGGTAGGGAGAGACGGAGGAAGAGTCTCCTTACAACCAAACACTCACTTTGCAGTAAAATGAAATCTGAAGAAAATTGACATTTGTGATATCCCAAGTTAGAAGGTAAACAGTGGTACGGTAACCTGCTTCTATGAAAAATGGGGAGTTAGACAAAATTCTTAGCCAAGTACGAGCAATCCAGCAAAGACTGAAAACAAAACAACGAAGAAAGAGGAAGCCAGATGATATGGCACGATCAGTGGGAAATAGCATGAGGATTGGTAAAGTGGCACAGGCAGTCAGAATGGTCACTGGGGAAGCCTCAAGTGGGGTGCACGAAGTGAATCGACGCATCTTGGACCAGCTGAAGGAGAAACACCCAGAAGCAAAACCAGCAAGTGATGAGGCCAAACTAGACGGGGAATATGTTCCTCCAGACCCGGTGATATATGAAAATATAACTGGAGACCTCATATGGAGAAAGGCGCTGAAAACACAGGGAGGAGCAGGTCCATCAGGAGTAGATGCTAAGACTTGGAGGATCTTCCTAAGTCAAAACAAGTTTGGTTCAGCCGCGGGTGACCTTTGTGAAGCAATAGCAATGCTGGCAAAGAAACTTGCATCATCACCATGCGTGAACATTGAAGCTCTGACAGCATGTCGCCTGATACCTTTAAATAAGAATCCAGGAGTTAGACCAGTAGGCATTGGGGAAGTTCTTAGAAGGATTATAGGAAAAGCAATCATGTCCGTATTTGGAAAAGATGTACAAAGAGCAGTGGGCAACTTACAAGTATGTGCAGGACAGCAAGCCGGAGGAGAAGCAGCAATACATGCAATGGGGAAGGTGTATCATGAGGAAGATTGTGAAGCGGTACTGCTAGTGGATGCAACAAATGCCTTTAACACCATTAATAGGGAGGCAGCTATTCACAACATCAAGATCAAATGCCCGAGCATCGCAAAGTACATAGAAAATACTTATAAGGAGCCAGCTAACCTGTATATAGTTGGAAGCACAAAGAAGGAAGAAATGAAAATTCTCAAATCAAATGAAGGAACAACGCAAGGAGATCCAGTGGCAATGGCAATGTACGCACTGGCACTATCAATTCTGCAGCAGAAAATAAAACATGAGGTAACCCGAGTGAAACAAGTGGCGTATGCAGATGACCTCACAGGTGCAGGAAAAATAGGGGATCTCAAAGAATGGTGGCGGAGAGTACAATCGGTAGGCGAAGTCATTGGGTACCATCCGAATGCTAGTAAATCTGTACTAATAGTGAAAGAAAACAAGTATGAAGAAGTGGTGCGGACTTTTGATGGGACAGGAGTGAAGATTACAAAGGAGGGTCAACGCCATTTGGGAGCAGTAATAGGCACAGAAGAATGCAAGAGAGACTATGTGCGAAAAAAGGTAGCGGAGTGGGTAAAGGAAGTGAAAACCCTGGCAGACATTGCGAAATCTGAACCACATGCTGCATATACTGCCTTCACATATGGTGTTAAGCACAGATGGACCTTTCTTATGAGAACAGTGCCTGGCATTAGACCGATGCTCCAACCGCTGGAAGAAGCAATCAGAGGAACATTCATACCGGCCTTAACAGAGATGGAAGGCATCACGCAAGAGCTAAGAGATCTATTAGCTCTTCCGCCAAGGTTCGGAGGTATGGGTATCATAAACCCAGTGGAGGCGGCACCACATGAGTACCAAAATTCCCTTAAACTTACTACGTCTCTGACAGAAAAAATACGGGAGCAAAATGAAAATGATGAGGTGGACGAAGAGGAACAACGAAATGCAAGACAGGAAATTACAAAGAGCAGAGAAGAGAGACAGAAACATAGCCTAGAACAAATTAAGACCAGATGTAGGGAAGAACTGAAAATGAGAGTTGAGATGGCACAAGACACGGGGGCTTCAAATTGGCTCACATCATTACCAATAAAGGAGAAAGGCTTCAGCTTAAATAAACAAGAATTCAATGATGCCGTAGCCTTGAGGTATGGGTGGCCAGTTTCGAACCTGCCGCTGAAATGTGCATGCGGTGAAATAAACAACCCAGACCACTGTATGACCTGTAAGAAAGGAGGATTCATCTGTATCCGGCATGATGAAGTACGAGACATCACTGCACAAATGCTGGACGAGGTGTGCCATGATGTCAGAATCGAACCGGAACTTCTGCCTATGGACGGACAGCGCTTGGCCCACAATACTGCAAATACTTCAAATGAAGCAAGAGTGGACGTAAGTGCTCGAGGTTTTTGGACGAGGGGACAACGGGCTTTCTTCGACATCAGAATCTTCAACCCAAGAGCACAAACATATCGTGAGCGAGGACACAAGGCGGCATACTTGAGAAACGAAAGTGAGAAAAAACGCGCTTATGAAGATTTTTTTTTGAACAGGGATCAAGGAAGCTTTACTCCTCTGGTCTTCTCATCGTCGGGAGGTATGGGACCTTCTGCAAGTGTCTTCTATGCCAGATTAGCTGAACAAATATCGGAGAAAAAGCGCCAGCATAGAAGCCAAGTCATAACTTGGATGAGATGCCGGCTCTCTTTCTCTCTTCTCAGGTCTGCACTCCTATGTCTCAGGGGTACAAGGTCCTCCCCGCTACAGAGGACAAGAGTGAGAGAATTGGACTTTGAAATGGTCGTGGAGGAGGGACGAATTGGGGAACAACTAGGTTGATTGTAGGGAGGTACTGGTACAATAAGATAAACAACAATGTAACTAGAATAAGATAGATTGTACACCACTTTGTAACTGTCACCTGTATCTATGTACTGTACCAGGCTGGCTAACTCACCCACCGCAGGCTGTGGAAGGTGCAAAGTCACACACTATGAGGCCAGCTTTAGTTGAACGTACATTCCTATTTTTACGAAACCTGTTTTAATGTGAAGATGAATGAATGAAATCTGCTTAAATTCCAATATCTTCCACCCCTTTTACCACCCACAACCACCACCCTTACAATCCAACCCCCCCCCCCCCTAAAAAACACACACATACACATGTACTCACTCCTACAGTAAAATACACCCAAATCCAGATACTCACAAAGCGGGAGGAGCCCCACCAAGCATACATACGTTTACACATACACACACACGCGCATCCGTACAGTAAGCACTCTCTCTCACACACACATTCATACACTCACCAACCCAGAGCCACAGGAAGGAGAAACAGCGAATGGAACTACACAGCCCCGCCGAACACAAACACACATACCAACCCCCACACAAACACACGCGCTCATACACTCACTAACCCAAACCCACATACTCATAAAGCGGGAGGAACCACACAATCCTGCCGAACACACACACACACACTCACCAACCCACACTTCTACTTTCACCAACCCAAACCCACATATTCATAAAGCGGGAGGAACCAAGCACATCCCCCCCCCCCCCCACAACCACACAAACCCACACGGACTCACCAACCCAAACCCACATATTCATAAAGCGGGAGGAACCACACATCCCCGCCGAACCAAACCTTTACACCGGGGAAAATGGGCGACTTGTTATGCAAATGACCGACCCCGCCGCGGACCGGAGCCAGGGTATTACCAGAACATTTGTCCGACCTTCCGTCTTCATTATCCGGAGGGACTGGTGGGTTGGGGAGGGGTGGGGGCGATGTGTCGGTATTTCTCTGTCTGTCTTCTCTCTCTCTCTATCTGTCTGTATCTCTGTCCTCTCTCTCTCTGTCTGTCTGTCTGTCTGTCTCTCTCTCTCTCTCTCTCTCTCTCTCTCTCTCTCTCTCTCTCTCTCTCTCCTCAGTTGTAACAATTCGCATGTCTTTCATGGTGTTCAGTGAGCAAATAATCGTTTTTATTCATTCATTTTTAGTTAAATTCTATATAAGAATCATGGCTATAATGGAGATCAATCTATACTCTTGTGTGTTTCAAACTGATAATAACAGAACATCAGAGCAGTGTGTGTGTGTGTGTGTGGTCAGTCAGATGAGAAAGCATGTGAGCACAATTCTGTATGATAAGCTCCATCTCGGCAGGAAAATAGGAACCTACACAATTGTTGGTAAATAATTTGAATTTTAAAACGTAACGAGCCAAAGGGTGAACTATTATGGACTTCAGTGCTGGTAATGTCTCTATTTTCGTTTTTTCTTGGCATTCTTGGTTCGTTGTTACCCGTTGAATTGGGATATTTTAAATGCTAGAGTTGTCATTATTATCTAGTTATTTAACAAAAGATAATCTCATATAATGTATGTATTTTTTTCTGATATGGTATTATTTTTATTTTCATTGCTCTCTACATTTTGTTTTCGCCTTCCATTTTGCAATTTTGCCATCAGTTTACTTTATATAAGTCTTTTATCTTCAATTTTCGGGGGTCATCATATTTTTTGGCAAAATGTATGATATCGCTTGCACTGTTACCGGAAACGAGACTGACAATAAATTAGCTTAGGTGACACAATTATTTAAAGGATTACCTCAATAGTTGTCATATTATTGTTGACGATTAAAGTTGAAACAAAATGGTGATACATGTTTTAGCTTCATTTTATAGCAGTTTTTCTTGAGTCTTCCATTTTGCAATTCAGTCCACAGTTTACTTTATAATTCTACATGAAGCCATGATAGTATTTATTAGCTCATTATTATTTATTATTATCATTGTATTACTTTTCTCCCAAGACCTCCATCAAGCTTGAACTAAAAGCACCCCTCAAGACCCTCATTCAAGATAAAGTTGTACATATTTCGATAGAAAACTGTCCCGGCCAAAGGCCGGTTCCTCTTCAATTACAGGCTCGCTATCGCTCGCCAGGAAAACATCGACACCTAAATGACGCTAACAGTCTTAATGTTGACAAAGAAATGGGGCGAAAGGTCTTAAAATCGCCAAACTAATGAGCCGAACTCCAAAAAAACTGAAAGCTAATGAGGCTAAACATGAGGAAGAAGGGGGGCCAGAAAAACGACCCCTCTCCCCTTAAAAACCGGCTGGCATAACGTTAGTGTGGCGAGGTTTGTGTTGCGATAAGGCTATGCGTATTTGGCCATATTTCCCAGGCTTTATTCTCGCTCTTTTATTCCTGTACTTCCTCTTCGGGGGAAGTTTTCAGTATTTTCGTTTTCTATTTTTGAGGCACACTTGCATTTGTCGACGTCTTCATTATCAACTCTTTCGGTATAATATGACGTGCTTATTATAATATTTTGGGTATTTTGTTTTACCATTTTGTTTCATTTAGGGAGACCTTATTGGAGTTAGAAGTTTGTACAGTTGCCCACATAAATTCTGTTCATCTCCGTGGTCTTATACATGGAAATATGATGCGCATGGTTGAATTACGAGTGTAGTTTGTTATGCAGTGGTTAATTATTAACCACTGCATAAGAAACTACATTCGTAATTCAACCATGCGCATCATTAACTCATCTGATTAGTCAACTGATAATTAAAAGAAACCACACTCGCTATTTTATCCATACTATTTTACATTCATACATAAGATCATAAAGAATAACATAACTTACATGGGCAACTGTCGTCCAATTGCTCTTATCTCTTGTCTTTCTAAAGTTTTTGAAACTATTCTTGCTTCCAAATTTCTTAAGCATTTCTCTTCTCATAATCTGCTCTCAGATCGCCAGTATGGCTTCCTTAAGGGTCGCTCTACTGATGATCTTCTTTCATATCTTACTAACTCTTGGTCATCCTCCTTTCGGGACTTCGGTGAGACTTTTTCTATTGCACTAGACATATCGAAAGCCTTCGATAGAGTCTGGCATAAATCTTTAATTTCTAAACTACTCTCCTTCGGTTTCTATCCCTCCATCTGTGCCTTTGTCTCTAATTTCCTTTCCGGCCGTTCCATAGCCGCGGTTGTGGGCGGCCATTGTTCACTTCCTCACCCTATAAACTCCGGTGTTCCTCAGGGCTCTGTCCTATCTCCTATTCTCTTTCTAATTTTTATAAATGATCTCCTTAACTGTACCTTAATTCCCATCCATTCATACGCAGACGACTCAACCTTACACTACTCCATTAGTTTTTCAGAACGCCCCAGCCA
Source organism: Paralithodes platypus (assembly GCA_032716605.1). Lineage (NCBI taxonomy): Eukaryota > Metazoa > Arthropoda > Malacostraca > Decapoda > Lithodidae > Paralithodes > Paralithodes platypus. Next base: position 73,996,464 of record CM064482.1, on the reverse strand, counting down.
GCAATCCCTCAACGACAAACGTAATGAAGCCATAGAACTCTTAAATTCTGATCTAAATACTATTTCCAATTGGGGCAGAGAAAACCTTGTTAACTTTAATGCTTCCAAAACCCAATTTCTCCATCTATCTACCCGTCAGGATCTCCCAGCGGACTATCCCTTATTCTTCAACAATACAAAAATCAACCCTTCATCTTCTCTCAATATTCTTGGTGTCTCTTTTTCTTCTGCTCTCATTTGGAAGGACCATATTACCAGTCTTGCTAAGGCAGCCTCCCAGAAGCTGGGTGTGCTCAACCGCCTTAGGGGGTTCTTTTCCCCTGCACAGCTTCTTGCTCTGTACAGGGGCATAGTGCGCCCTTGTATTGAGTATTGTTCACATGTGTGGGGAGGTTCCTCTCACACTGCTCTCCTAGACAAAGTTGAAAGGAAGGCCTTTCGTATCATTAACTCCCGTCCACTCACCAACTCTCTGCAATCTCTCTCTCTCCGCCGCAATGTTGCATCTCTCTCGCTATTCTATCGCTACTATAATAATCAGTGTTCCTCAGAGCTATCCCAGTGCATACCACCTCCTTTACGTAGGGCACGTGGTACCCGTCTTGCAACTCAATCCCACCCCTACTCTGTGCAACTCTCCAACCCAAGAGTGAAACGTTACTCTCAAACTTTCTTCTACTCAACAGCTGAGCTCTGAACTCTCTCCCAGAATCAGTCTTTCCCTCTTCCTATGACTTAAATTGCTTCAAACTCCGTGTGTCCAGGCATTTTGGCTCGAACGTCCCTTGATTTTGGCCCTGTCACTCTTTCAACTATGGGGGAGGCACTCGCTATAGGCAGTTCTGCCTTTTGCCTCCCTCAATCACATAGAAAAAAAAAAAAAAAAAAAAAAAAAAATGTACCGCCTTTGATTCCTAGAGATCCTTCTTAAACTACACAAAATTGGCCACTGATAACCAGACTAGCCTGTGGAATGGCGTCATAGGTACAGTTGTGGACAGATGAAACAAATACAGCCTTGGTATGTCCAAGACCTAAATAGAGGGCAGCACAATTAGTGCCTATAAATTATCTGGTAACAGTGATGGTGTGGGGGTAGTAGGCGAAGGTATGGGGTGGAGGGAGGGAGGAGAGGGAGGGGGAAGGAGGGTACAGGAGTGGGAGGGGTAACCAGCGGCAGGTGGGGGTGGAGGGAAGTGGGTGACCAAATACTTTACTGTGAAAGAATAATTAATTTTGTGTTTTGAACATTATGTGAGGTTATGATTGCAAAATATTGGAGTCGTAAAGTGTGTGTAGCATAATAAACGCGCTACAGACTGCTAACCTGCTATTGCTCTCTCTCTCTCTCTCTCCATATACATGCCATACAGTATAGGCATTCAAATATATGATATCGTAAATTTATAACGTAATACCGGTACTACTTCATTTTTGTTCTCTGCTTAGAGCGCCTACTGAGTTTTGATATCGGGAATGTGGTATTGTTCAAACATAGGAGCGTCAGATACAACTGAACTACCTATTGGTTACCTAACAAGTGGGAAATATAGTAATTGTTATTATTTGTCAGTTGGTGAGTCAGTCAAACTTCAAATATTATAGTTAGTGTTTCAGCATAATGGTGAGTGTATTGGTCATAGTAGTAACGAAAGTATGTAATGCATATACTGTATGGTGTATATAATACGGTATCAATGATACGCCAATTAAAGTGTTTTCCAAGTGTAGCCTACTGGAGGTGTTATCAGTGTTGACATTACCACGGGTATATAATCGCTTTTCATTATATACGTCCATAAGAATTTAAACAATATAATATTATAAGTTAATACAACATTATTCAATGTATCTATAAATAATCGATTTTTATTTATTTCACTCCAAAGTAGAAACCAGGAAACACAGGATGACTAATATAGGCCTGTATTTACATAGCAATACGCCTGTTCAAGAAAAGCAACCAGTTATATATAGTGTCAATCTATCTATCTATCTATTGCCTGACGCTGTGATCCCCGAAGGGGTGGCCACGAACGAACCGCCCCCATGCACCTCTGTCCCCAGTCAGTCGACGCCCCTCCACCCAACCAGCACTGCCTTCATTCATATACTTTCTCATTCCATCCTTCCACCTCTCCCTCTCTGTCCTTCCACCTCGCTCTCGTACACCCTCTTAGTCAATCTCTCGCTTTCCATATGTTCCATATGGCCGAACCATCTCAAGTTGTTCCTTTTTACACTTTCCAGCACATCTACCTCCACACCACACCTCCTTCTTACTTCCTCATTCGTCTGTCTATCCCTCCATGTAACTCTGCACGCACTTCTCAAGTACCGTAACTCATTTCCACCGCTCTCACTCTTGGTCTTAGTCTCTTCCCCGAACGTCCATGCTTTGCTTCCGTAAGTTAGTGTCGGGATTACCACACTGTCATGCAAGGACTTCTTCACTTCCATACTGACCATTCTATTTCTTGTTACCGTACTGCTTTCAACGTTCCTATAACCCTCTTTCCCTGTTGCACCCTCTCCCGCACTTCTTTATCCATAGTCCCATCTTTACTCAACACACTGCCCAGATACTTAAAAGAGGTGACAATCTCCATATCCTGGCCGTTCAACTTCACCTCACACTCTGTGACTTCACCCCTTTCGAAGACCATAACCTTGCTCTTCCCCGCATTTGCCTTCAAATTCCGTTTTTCGCACACTGTTCCAAACTCATTTACCAGACCCCGCAACTCCCATTCATTATCGCTCATCAGAACTGTATCATCCGCAAACAGCAGTATAGGCAGCTTCCACTCATTTCCCTCCCTTTTCAGCGATACACCAACATCCACTGCTCTTCCTAGTATTTCTTTCATGACTCCATCCATATATACAGTTTTTGTTACGTTTTGATGGCATCAGTAGAAGTGTAACAGTTAAATGAGATAGCGTTAGGGCCATTCCTTGCTACGGGTTCTAAGCTGTATACAGTTGGTTAGTGCCTCAGAGATATGAGGATACGCTTCTTCACTTATAATGGCATATAGTAAATGAGTTCATTAATTTTTGGCGGGACGTCTTGTAGTTGGAGGAGTAATTGAGATAGCCATTACCGATTTTATAGATAAATAGCATTCCAAAACTGAGGAACATCCTATTAATGATCGTGGAATTAAAGTGAAACAGCTTACACGTACTAAGAAAGGGTTGGGAATACATTAAAATGAAAATACTGAATAGGATTGCAATAATTATGGTGATCAAAGATGCATGGTATATACAACTAGCAAAACGAAAATAATACATTGTGCTGCTTTATGATATATAAATGTGTTTAAGATAATTAGAGAAGTTCATAATATCATGACCTAGGCAGAAGTAGACTTCGAATGTTTGAGATATAGCTACTAACAATCTAGAGAAAGATGAACCAGGAGAGATACATAAAGCTTGATAAATTAACTTTAGCAGATTACACAAAACAGGAAGAGATTAAAGGCGCAAAAGATAAACGGGAGCAACGAATTATCAGTCCTCATTAATCATGTAATCCCGTTCTCAAAAAACAAGGTGAATTTTCATGTACCGGGTATGTGAACATATGACCTGTGATTTCGTATAATATTTAACAGTAAATTGTGAATAACTTAAAGCTTAACAAAAAGGTCAGTATCTAAAAAAAATGATAGCATAGGAGGAGTTGCAACATTTCCGTGTTTATTGTTGTCAGAATTGTTGTACGAAAAAACACACTTGGTATGGAATATATACACATATATTTAATTTATGGGGCTTTCAAACTATTGCACGTATCATAACATTTCTTAATTCAAAATTTCCTTAGGTTACCAATAATACAATCTAGGCAAATATTGCCAATCAATAATATAAGGTCCATTGATTTCTTAATATATTTAGTTACAAACCGACTTTACAATAGCATTATTGATAACTCTAGATTTTATACATCCTTATTAACCAATAAAGAGGGTAATCTTAATCTTACTAAATAATTGACTCGCACAAAACCTGTAGAGCGAGACTGAAATAAAAGCATGGTCATATTATAGTTAGTAGATCATTTTGCTATGTGAGTTAGTGAGACAAAAGGCAGAACTGTCTGTGACAAATTCCTTCCCCATAGTTGAAAGAGTGACAGGGCCAGAATCAAGGAATGTTCGAGCCAAAATGCCTTGATACACGGAGTATAAAGTAATTAAAGTCATAGGATGAGGGGAAAATGGATTCAGGGTAGAGCGTTCCAGAGCTCAGCTGTTGAATAGGGGAAAGATTGGGAATGTCGTTTCACTCTTGGGTTGGAGAGTTGCAAAGAGTAGGGGTAGGATTGTATTGGAAGACAGGTTCTACGTACCGGTACTCTTCGTAAAGGAGGTGGTATACATTGAGAGAGGGTGAGGAACACTGATTATTGTAATATCAGTAGAATAGCGAGAGAGATGCAACTTTGCGGCGAAGAGAGAGAGAGATCACAGAGAGTCAGGGAGTGGACATCAGTTAATGAGACGAAAGGTTTTCTTTTCTACTTTGTCAAGAAATGTGAGAGGATCGTCCCCACACATGTAAACAATACTCAATACATGGACGCACTGTGCCTCTGTACAAAGCAAGAAGCTGTGCCGGGGTAAAGAACCCCCGGAGACGATTGAGCATACCCAGCTTCTGGAAAGCTGTTTTTAGCAAGGGTGGTAATATGATCTTTCCAAGTAAGATCAGGAGAAAAGGAGACACCGAGAATACTGAGAGAAGATGAAGGGTTGATTTGTGTATTGTTGAAGTATAAAGGAAAGTCCTGTGGGAGTTCTTGATGGGTAGATAAATGGAGAAATTGGTTTTGGAAGCACCAAAAGCAACAATTTATTTTCAGAAAATATGGAATCGGCACTTGCCTTTTTGAGAGATTGCTTGCTGGGGGGTTCTGAAAAACTAGTTGAATAGTGTAAGGTAGAGTCATCAGCATATGAATGAACAGCTGATAGTTGATAGGTTGAGGAAGTGAAAGATGGCCGTCCACAACTGCAGCTATGGAAAGGCCAGGAAGGGAAATAGAGATAAAAACACAATTTGAGGGACAAAAACTAAAGGTGGGTAGTTTAGAAGTTAGAGATTTGTGCCAGACTCTATTAAAAGACCTATAGATATGTCTAGCACAATAGAAAAGCTTTCACCGAAATCATGAGGGGAGGATGACCAAAAGTTAGTAAGATATGAATAAGATATGAATAAGATATGAACGAAGATCACCAGTAGAGCGACCCCTAAGGAAGCCATACTGGCGATCTGAAAGTAAATGATATGGGCAGAGAGATGCTTAAGAAATTTCGAAGTAAGAATAGTTTCCAAAAACTTTGGAGATGCAAGAAATGAGAGCAATTGGACGATAGTTGGAGGGTTGAAAGCGATCATCCCTTCTTTGGGGTAGGTTGAATGAGAGCAAACTTCCAGCAAGAAGGAAAGACATTAGAGGAGAGACAGAGACGAAAGAGTTTGCCTAGGCAGGGAGTCAGCACAAGCAAAGTTTTTTTTAGTACAACAGGAGGAACACCATCATGCCTTCTTAGTATTAAGCCCAGAGAGGGTAGAGAGCACATATTTAAAAGAGATTAGGATATTAGGTATTAGTTGGAGCGTGAGGAATAACACCGGAATCATCAAAGGTGGAGTTTTTAGCGAAACTTTGTGTGAAGAGTTTAGCTTTGTCAGAGGAAGAAGTGACGGTAGTGCCGTCAGAGTGGAAAAGGGGAGGGAAAGACGAAGAAGAACAATTGGTGGAGAGGTTTTTGGCTAGATACCAGAAAGCTTGGGAAGAGCTTAGAATTGGATAGTTCAAAGAGAGGTAATCTGACCAAGATTCGAACCCACTCACTGCAGGTATATTTGGAAGAGCTGGGCACCATAACCACTCGGCCATGAGCATATGGCTGAGTGCTTATGGTGCCCAGCCCTTCCAAATATACCTGGAGTGAGTGGGGTCGAATCCTGGGCAAGATACCTCTCTCCCAGCCTGTCCGACATTATCACTAGATATTGGATAGTTCAGTTAATTTAATATAGAATCGATGAAAGAGTGTTTGGTGAGTCAAAGAACAGATTTGGCTTGATTCTGGGCAGAAACATAAAAAAAATAAGATTCTTGAATTTGAAGGTGTCGGTACTGTTTGAATGCTTCATCCTTATTGCGGACAGAAGTTGAACAAGCGTGAGTAAACCATTTTTTGTTTACATTAGTCTGAGGGAAAGAAAATGGAATGTATGCCTCCATGCCCTAGAGGATTACCTAAGTAATGAGTTCAGCACTCTCCGAGGGTCCCCGGCAACGGAAGGAGAAGTCATTCCATGGGAAATCAAAGAAGTACTACCGGAGAGCCTCCCCGTCGGCAGTGCCAAAGTGCTAAAAGTGCTGGCTAGTTCGGCTCAATCGGATGGCCGTACTGGAGAGATAGGACAGGTAAGAGAGATAGGTAAGAGGAGCCCAAATGAGGGAAAAGATCGACAGTATAAGAAGAAGAAAGGTAAGTCAGTGGAATGAGAGAAGAGCAATTGGTGTTGGTGAGGGTTAAAATCTACTAAGATGGTGATTTCTGAGAAAGGAAAGATGGTTAGGATGCGTTCCAGTTAAGAGTTTAGATACTCAAACAATTTGGGAAAGTCAGCAGAGTTAAGGGAAAGATAGACATAACAGAAGTATTTAGTATGAGAATGACAGGATAATATGAGCCATAAAGTGGAGAATTCAGAGGAGTCAAATCGGGAACATGAGAGCCTGTGAGTTTGCTGCATCCGCCTTTGGCTTTGAAAGTAGGATAGAGAAAGTAGGATGATACAGAGAAGGGGCTGTTGTCAGTTGCATACAATTATGTCTAAAAAAATATGGTAGTAGGCCTATTTATTTTACAAACTCAAGGAACTGCACTGCAAATATATATAATGTAGTGTGTAAATAAATATATATAATGTAGTGTGTAAATAAAATCACGGTCGACCCGGTTTGCTATAACAGTAAAACTGCAGACTAAAACATAATGAATATGGCAAAGATAAATAGGTAGATAAACCTTGCTTCATTTACTGAAACACTATATATATATATATATATATATATATATATATATATATATATATATATACAGTATATATATATATATATATATATATATATATATATATATATATATATATATATATATATAATGTTTCAAAGTAAATTAGATATTCAACCGACAAACGGTTTGTGGTTATGTTCCGAGAGAGAGAGAGAGAGAGAGAGAGAGAGAGAGAGAGAGAGAGAGAGAGAGAGAGAGAGAGAGAGAGAGAGAGCTAGGGAGAGCAAGTTGCCTATAGCGCGTTTATCATGCTACACACACCTATACCTAATCTTATCAAGGCTTATGGTATTATGAGGCTCTGCGAAGATGTTTTTCATAGTTGAATATTTAATGCATAAGAATTCGTTATACAGTATTACTATCACAATCGAAGGTGGGTAAGCGAGATGTTAGACAACTTATTTATTATGCCATTACCAAAGGTTAAATTAATTGTTCTTCATAAAATAATTCACTCTACAGCCACAGGTTTCGTCGTAATCCACCACCACCTACCCCTATCCTGCACTACTACTAGTTGCCCTCTATAGTTTGTCACTCCGCACTTTGTATCTGGATCTCTTTATGAGTGTTCTGTCTCGTGCTCGTCTTTTACCTTTCTGTAACGTTTTTTTTCCATAGCTTTGTATCTTTCTTGAATTCGCCTAGCTTACCTCTGCCGTTTTAATCATGAGTTTTAGTGCCACATAGTTTTCATTGGCTTTGTGCTAGTCTTTATAATAATAATACCTTCTCCCCTCCCCCATCTATGATTCTCGAGGTAGAAACACACAGTTTCTTATTGGAGGGTGTCTGCTTCTGTTTGCTACAGCTTCAGCAGTATTATATGTTTCATTAATACCAGCAATCCAATATTTTGCAATCATAATACCACATAATGATCAAAACACATTAATAATTCTTTCACAGTGAAGTATTTGGTCACCCACTTCCCTCCACCCCCACCTGCCGCTGGTTACCCCTCCCACTCCTGTACCCTCCTTCCCCCTCCCTCCCTCCACCCCATACCATCACTGTTACCAGATAATTTATGGCCACTAATTGTGCTGCCCTCTATTGAGGTCTTGGACAGACCAAGGAGTGTATCTGTTTCATCTGTCCACAACTGTACACTCAACGACATACACATCCTGGCCCAATACATAGAGTACAGAAGGATAGAGAGAAAAGAGAGACGCCACAAATCTGTAAATAGTGATCCCCGCGTTCGAGAGACGGCAGCACGATCGCATAGGAAAATGGGAGGGTCCCCATTAATTCGTAATAATCCCTACCTTGTACTAATAACGCTATTAATAATAAATTGAACGTTATCCAGAGACTCTGTAGACATGACAGAGTTAAATAGACATAAGTAGAGGCTACTGTAAAGGCCAGATCATCGTGCAATTGTCGTCATAATGAGGAGGTTCACAAGCAAACTTCCTCCAACCCCCGCCATAGTTGTTGTAAGATTCGGGAGTTGCCAACATCACATGCTGGGACAAAATATCCCTAGACGTCATAAGTATAACCTAAGAACGTATTTCGTGTAAATGTCCAGTTTTAGTGCAACTTTACAAATTAACATCTCCATAACATGTAACTAATACTATATATTCAAAATTACATTGTAATTCATGTTGTGTTGCTTGGAGTTATACAGCTTGCATCATATATAAGTATTTTTATATTGGGGACTTTCCCTTAACTTTGGTAACACTGCAGACAAGCCAGGCGCACAGATATCAAGGAGTATCTAATAAGGAGAAACGACTGAGGTGTTTTGGTTGTATGCCCTACAAAAGTGCTGCCACCAAATCCCTAGGACGCGTGGCAAAATAACAGTGTGACGTCACACTTTGACCTCTATCCTTCTGTACTCTATGCCCCCCTCCCTCATGTTTAGCCACATTAGTTTTCAAATTTTAAGACGTTAGGCCCATTAGTTTGGCGATTATAAGACCTTTCACCCCATTTCCTTGTCAATGCTAAGATCTATTGTGCTATAGAGGTGTCGCTTTTTTCCTGGCGAGCGATAGAGAGCCTGTAATTTAGGAGGAAGCGGCCTTCGGCCTGGACATTTTGCTGTTGAATAATGTACAAATTTATCTCAAAGGCGGTCTTGGGGATTGATTTTAAGCTTGATGAAGGTTTAGGGAGAAAACAAAATATATATAAATAAATATATAAATATATCGACCAATATATAAACCCGTCCCCCTTAATGAGAAGATTCGAACCTGTTCGGGATAGCTTGGAAAACTTGTGCCCTAACTTATGTGGTTGAGTGTACACTGTAAGATTTTTTTACAAGCTCAATGCCAAATCCGACTCCCTTATCCTTGTTTTAAACTATATTTGATGGACACAGTAACAGGTCCTTATTTACGGGATACACACAAACTCACCCTCTCTGTGTGTGTGTACGCATTGTGCGTTAATTTAACCATTTCTGAACCCTAGTTATATTTTTATAATCTTCGCCTATTGCCCAAAAACCGACCCACGTCATAACATCGGGGAATAATCCTAACAATGAACTTACTATACACATATATATATGATATAGATAGATATAAAGGAAGTACAGTCATAAGCATTTTTAGCTACTCACCCATTTGAATCTGAATCGAACCTACACCCATTGTTTAGTATAGCCCACATGCTTCGGAATTTGTCTTTAAAGGTTTACATTTTAACGGGTGTAGCCTTATTAATGCTCACGACTGTACAGTAACACTCAATAGTCTACGTTTAAATTCAAGTTATCTCAATATCCAGTATAAATATACAAACAGTATGTATTTTTGTATATTTATACTTGATATTGACAGATTACTTGAATTTAAAGGCGACAATAGGGTTGAGTGGTGGCTGATAACTACTGTTTGATAGAAGAACAATAATGGTTTGGTGGTTCTCACAGGTAAGCCACGGTAGCCTTGTCCGTTTCTTAGTCATTAATGTGCGACTTTCACCTCATGACACAGGGACAAGTGGCTTATTTCTACACTTTTGGTAATGCACTATATTGACACAAATTAGGGGGACGGTGTGAACAAAAGCTGTGTCAAAATATCATACTGATTCAACTGTTTGTTAAGTTATTCCCGAAAAACGATGCCACACGGCCTCTGAAACCCATAGTAAATGGCACGAAAGGTCTTAAAACTGACGAAATGAAGCGAAAGGTGTTAACATCGCCAAACTTAGGGTCCGAACTTCTAAAAATCTCAAAACTGCTGTGGCTAAACACGAGAGAGAAGGGGGTCGAGTAAATGAAACAGGTGGTGGTGGTGTAAGGAGCTATGTTTGGTAGCGCACATAATTATATAGCCTGTGCACCTCGTTTCCAGCGAGAAATTATAAATACATGCTGCATAACACATAACAAATCAACATTTGGCATACAATGTAGAACTAGTTTTAAACCCCCTGAGGATCTAAGACACATTTGTCCATTTTATGTTGGTTATCAGTAAACGATTGTATGCAATTTAGGAATATCTAGGAATTAATTGGGTAACTAGTATCTCGATTAACTACCAATTAGCTCCCACACGTTCACCCTAAGCTGTATAAAATCGTCTAATGATAGCCAGAATATACTGTCAAAATGCGTCATGATCCTCAGGGGGTTGATATAGGCCAGCTGTAAACGTGACAACACTGTATGGCAAACAATACTGCGGGAGGTACTTATACAAAATCAATACCTGCGCCGGTGTCCCTATAGAATTCTTTATTGTTACGGAACAGAAGCATGGGGTTTAGGTAGCAATATTATGTGAGGATGAGGGGTGGTATAATTATGTCTTTGGAGGGTAGTATCAATTATTGGGAAGGGGTTTGGGTTGACTCATCCCTTCCCTGTGTCACTGTTAATGTGGGACAAAAACAGTGAACATCATCCCATGTTGAAGATTTGCAAGTTTACCTTCAGTGTTTTGAAAAATAATCTCTTAAAATAATGTATATATATTCTTCTAAACTTCTAAAGTGACATGTCAATTTAGTCCATTTACGTTGATAAAATAATTATTTGCGTAAATGAGAATAGTTATAATGCACATCATAATCACGGTTTGAAATGGATTACGGTAGAACTTTCATTGTTTAAATGTCGTGGTTAATTATCCCTATAAAAGGCTGTTGTGTCAGACGCTAAGCTCCGCCCACCGAGTCATTGCTCAGCAGACCTAGCTCATTCACCACTAGTTTTAAGATATACTTGATCCTATTTTTAATAGATATTTTTAATAGATTGAGGCATGAAATATAGTAGTTTTATAAATATATAGAGCATGTTTGTTTCGTGTTGTTGTATAAATAGGACTTCGGAGGCAGTTTCAGTTCAGTTTCAGTTTCTATGGAGCTCGTCCTGGAATCTTTACGACTCTGAACCTCACGATTCTATACAGGACTGGCCATTTGTATCGGCTATCTTGATTATTAAGCCAGCACATTGTGAGTCAAGAATAGCTTCAGGACTGGAGCCCGTTTTCGAGAACTCCAGTCCCTTCCATTTTGGAATTATATTTTAGATATAATACCATTTACAGTAGCCTAATATTCAAGCAATTCTACTATCTAGCGTCTTTGGATGTCTATTGCGCACATATGCGATAGATGTGGCACATCTATCGCATATGTGCGCAATAGATCTAATGTGAATGTGGTAACACTGCTCCTCTCCCTCTCCCTCTCCCCGTCCGTCCACGGGCATGTGGGGAAGTCACGGTGTAATTTTGTTTGTGTTTTATTGTGTGTTTCGTTGTTCGCGGCGGTATTATCGGCGGTACGCGGGAGTGACAAGGATAAGACTATACGCTTGGGAGGAGTCTGATTACGAGGGATTGCTTGGTGGAGACGTAATAAAGGAATGAAAAGAGGGCAGTTTGTCTACCCCACGCCATCGCAGAAGGTTTGTATCAAGTTTCTTGAAAGATTGATGCCTTGATTTTTGTCATTATTGCATCCTCTATAAATATAACCGTCAATTACTTTTGTGAATAGTCTTGAGTTCTTAGTAAAGCCACGTATTGAGTTAAGGTGCATAGTAAGGAGGTTCTGAGTTAGGGTTAAAGGGGGTTTGGTTTGGTCATATTTACGCTTTAACCCCGTCCAGTTGCTGTGCAGTAAGGAGCCATAATACGTGTGTACCCATTTGATTATTTGAACCTTTAACCTATTCAGTACCGACTGTACCGGTTACATCGTTTTCATTATATTCGGGCAACAATTAAACGGTTTTATTCAGCTTTGGTTGGATAGGCCTATCTACCTTTTTAAAGATTACAGACTATCTCAATCTTTTTAGCTACCATATATCTTTCCTAAGCTTTATAAACTCGTTTAAATGTAGCTAATATAAAATATAAAAGACGTCGCCGGTACTGTAAGAGTTGAAATGAACTACTGAAGCGCCTGGGATATCTTAAGGAATTGGGTATTGTCTCGTATGGGTAAAATATAGATTGAAATAGGCCTAGGTGCGTTCCTTAGTTGGGCTATTATGGTGTCAAACCGGGACACATTTGGTTTTAAGACTGGAATGAAAATAGGAAGGAATGCAGGTAAATTCACACGGAATTGCTTTGTTTCTTTTTACAATTATATCACTTTCAAGGACATTAAGAACGAAGATTTGAATGCTATGGGAAGGAACGCAGGTAAATTAACATGGAATTGTTTTGTTTTTTACCATTTTATCTCTTCCAAAGACATAATAAAAACCTTAAAGCATAATATTAAAGTCGTATGTTTAAAAAATAACGACTAAAATTAAGGCACTCTACTATTAGCTTGAGTTTAAATAGCCTCTTGTTTTATTTTTATTTCATGCAAACTGGTGGATTTGGACATTATGCACGTTCACACTTTACCTGCTAGTATCGTGAAGGCTGAATAACTAAATTCAACTGCATTTCTCGAGTTATTGGGGATAAGTAAACTGTTGTAAAGTTGCAGTACTTCTGTTTTTGAAAACTGTAAATCAAAGGCCATAAGCTATAAGCTATAAGCAACTTGGTTGAGCCCGAGAACTTTCAGTCTTCTACTGTACTTCTCATTTCTCCGCTTGTTCTTCCTCTGTCCAATTGCTCATCTTTCCTACTTTACTCCAGCCATCTGGTCTGGTCTGGTCTGGCTATAGGCTAGGCTATACGACATGCAGACATGGACGACGATAAAATATATAAATATATTATTTAACCTATATAATTAATTGCATACGGTATATTCCTGGAGTATGAGAAGTGTGACGCCTATTAACCCTCTCGGTATCTTATGTCGCATTACTTGTTTTATTTGTGGCTATTATTAGACGATTTTATGCAGATTAGGAAGGGTATATGGCAGTCGGAGGCTTGATTGAGACCGTCTTTACCCTTTTAACTCCCACAGATCCTTCCCAAGTTGCTAAAAAATATCTAATGCTAGCCAGAATAAGCTGTTATTAATCGCGTCATGATCATGAAGGGGTTATAATAGTCTAGGTGATCTTGGACAATTTCGTTTAACTTAGGGGATATATAAAGTATACTGTAGGACTCGCCCCGCCCTGAACTCGTGTCCCATATACTGTATATCCCAGTCACCATTTTGGTTATAGGCCTACTGATGATTTGGACCGACAGTTAGCCCATCGATCTTGTTAGGCCTAATAGGTCCGGTAGAGCATATACCGGTACATAATTGCTATATATGTCATTAAGAACTGAAATGTATTATTTATATGTTTTCACCAACCTACTTCACTTCTAAACTCAATTAATGAAATCAACAAACACATGTGGCACTCCAAGGACTCGAACCTAGGATACTGACATCGAAATTCCGCGCACTTAGAGCCTAAGCATTACACTATCAAGTATTATAAGGGAGAACAAAAATAAAACGCCAAAATACACACCACAGCTAGCAGTGCAATCTTAATGGGTGATGGCAAAGTAACATAAAGATTAAGATTTTTTTGCATAGGTTTAAACTTCCGGAAATTAATGGGTAAGTAAACCTGGTAAGTAACTTACGTCCGCCGCCGCACTCATGTTATTGTTGTGAACCTCTCGGCCTTCTCACTGCCAATCGTTGCTAGAGTAAGGTATGTCCCATAATACTGTGTTTTTTGCACTGTTACTCAATCAGCGGGGGTGTGGGGGCAGCAGACCCCACCCATAATACTAGGATAGGTTAGGTAAGGTTGTTAGGTTAGGCTAATGTCTCCTCAAAGTTGACTATTTTGCTTTTTTACGCTTGTAACCCCTCATTTTCCCTGAACTTCATAGCCCTCCCCACTAGTGGGGGGCGTGTTTTTAGATTGTTGGATAATGGGTAAATACTCATTTCAGCTCCTCTTCACTATAAAACAACACTTAATCTGAAGGAAAAACAAAAATAAAATAAAATAAAACTTACTGAAATCGCTGTCGGTCCAAAAAGTCAGGTATACCATGATTTTTAATACCGGTAGTTTCTTTTCCATATTCATCTTTACGGATTCTAAACTAACCAACCTAACCTAGCTAACCAACCCAACCTAGTAACCCTAGCCTCCCGGTCGATGCCTTGCCTACCAGCTGTTATTTTGTTTTATTTCATGTCCCTTATAATGGATTTGCGACGGTAATGACATATACAGATAGATTAATTCGACTTTGGGCCTTCATAGGAAGTTATGGCAGTAAAGCCCTTTTCCTACCTACAAGAAACAGGCACCAACTTGCCACGAAACGCAATTCGTGTCCTATTCGTCATCCAAATTATTATATTCTCAGGATACTTCCTGATGTGTCCTAGAACAACGTGCACTTCGGCAAACGCCAGGGAATTTTCATGTATGCTCGAAAATGTCCTGGTGTGTGCCGATTTTCAGTCAATCCGTAGCCATTCCGTCAATCACTCTCTGAAAATCCGTAGGAAACCTACGCTCATCTAAGCTTTTTATTTATTTTATTTTTTTTAGCTCCGGTGCGCCCCGTGTCCTTCCACAGCACCTAAACCCCGTTATCAAAAGAAACCGCACATAGTACCACGGATTGCCCAGAAGGCTGGCTCTCTCTCTCTCTCTCTCCAATAATGTTGACTAGATGGTGGCTATGTAAACCAAGGGGGTATAATGCTTTATTTTACGTTTTAATTGAATTTCGTACCGGTATTTTGTTATGGACCATAACCATTATATATACAGTATATACTGTATATATATATATATATATATATATATATATATATATATATATATATATATATTTTGTTATGCCAGGGCTTTTATCGGGTTTGAATTGGTGTTTGGTAGGTTCTACTCGATTGGAGATATTAAAATCATACAACACATGCACACAAGTAGTAAAGGGTGAAATATAACAGAGTACATCTATAGAATAACTTTAATTAATAGCTTAACATGTAGAACGAAAATGCTTAAATACACTAGTACACTGGATACATATTATATATTGGGCCTAGCACGGGCGAGAATCCACGAGGGAACTAGGAATACACTTGACTCTCTCTCTCTTAATCCGTACAGCCCCAGCGACGCGTCTGACGCGTCGGCGATGTATGTAACGCACAGCCCCAGCGACGCGCCTGACGCGTCACCCTAATTGCGCTGACCGTAACATCTGGTGTAGCCACTCAAGAGGGCTCAGATTTGTATGGGAACTGTGTACGTATCCCACACAACCGTGCCGATGGTTGAAAACTCTCAAAGTCCACGTGCGTGCACGTGAGCGCGCAATAACCTGGTTTTTTGGGGTAATTGCCTTCAATTTTTTACTCTTGTAAAATACGTTTTCGGGGGCTCTGTAGGACCATTCTTTAAGCTTTTTGAGCGTTTTTTCGTGGTTTTTCCTTCATTCCTAACCCATTCGCTATTGTTTCTGGAATAAAACCATTTTTTGAAAACCGGCCGGGTTCTGGTGAACAAACATTACAAAACTAGCCGGGGCTCCACGGGTTAACTCAGATATTAATGTACACCTTGAAACACTGGTGTAGAATTATTGGTTTCACTTCAACGTACGTCTTATCTCGTATCTCTTATTATTGGAGGAGCTACACTTAGGTTTCTTGGTATAATATTTAGTTATCACTTCTATCGTTTTTGCATAAAAATAAACACGATACACCGGGTCACACTGGTGTAGGAATAAAACAGAGTTATTTGAGTTACTCTGTTATACCTAAGCATTACACCGGGGTTGCACTGGTGTCGAAGTTGAAACAGAGTTATATGAATTACTCTATTATCCTAAGTATTACACCGGGGTCGCACTGGTGTAGAAGTTAAAGATATTAACTATAGCACTCCTAATCTGACACTCTGGAGATCTGGAGCTGCTGGTACAGTAGGGCTAGAGATGAAAATTGCCAATTCCTTTCGTCTATGTTCCGTCGAGCCGGTTAGGTGGTCCTGCCGTGTAGATGGGGTGGATAGGGATACAGATGGATTAGTTGGTTTTGGGTCTTGAATGGTAGTTCCTTAACCCATTGGCTGCCACTATGTTTGGGCTATTTAGGGCATATTCAGGCACTCCTGAATGATAAATCAAGTATCTGCATTAAATGAACTGTATTCTGCCGAAAACTAGGCAAAAATAGCTTCAAAATGAGACCAGAACGGGCCCCGTACGTGGTCTGGTTCACCCGCAGCAGTGCCAGTAAAACCCGCTATTTGGTAACACTCGCTCGCTTGGCTACAATGTTGAGAGAGACAGAGAGAGACCCGCACGAGACACAGCCTAGCTCAGTGAGCCGCTCGGTGTTCTGAGGAACGGAGGTGGGCCCTTCACGCTCCCGCCCACTGAGACTTGATTTTTACAGTTTTTACAGGCTTTTAAAGCCTGGAAATTGCTGTAACTTGTCAAAACATCACCCGCAGCCAAAGGGTTAATGTCATGGCATAGGGTGCATACCATCGGACTAACGCTAGAATGAACGAGGACATGTCCTGAGTTACTACTGCTCGTCTATCCTTACCTTTAATGACCTTTAATCACCTTCACCTGACCTTTAATCACCCCGTGCTACCGCCAGACGCTGCAGACGCTCTGTCAACGCTCTCACGATATCGATCATAATTTGAGTATTAACTACTCATCCTCTTCATTCTTGTGCATGAAAGGTGGTTAAGAGCACGTTTAACCATCCTGTAGCTTAGTAAGTAACACTGCACGATATTTCGCTGTGTATTGACTGATAAACTTTGTGTTTATCACAAGACTCCTGCTCGGACAGGGCGCCACTAGCGCCATCTATTGTTTTGTTTTGCTTTGTAAACAAACGCTCTCTTATTACTATTTTATATAAAATCGTAGCCCCTAATTTTACCCATTACCTACTGTAGTAAGTATCTATTTAACTGCCTTGTATGTAAGTAAAGCTTTGCATATTAATTTGCTAATAAACAATATTGTTTACTAACTAACCGCCTACAGGGACTAACGCCGACACCATTTTGTAAACAAACCTTTTTGGGGGATTATACATATTAAATTCCAGCAAATTTTGTACCAAATTTAAGTGCATTCATTTATCTTTTCCCCCTAGATATATTCTTGACTTTTTCTCCTCAGACTGATTTTACTTTAAGCTAAGGGTGGTATTTGTACAAACTAACCTAGCCTAACCCAACCTGCCAAGCTTTTAACCTAACCCAAACCTAGCCTAGCCTATAGCCAGCCAATCTGTTTTATTATTAACTCTTGTAGATATTGTATTTAGTATCCTACTGTAGCTATATATATCTGTAATTTTAGTTGTTGCTTGCACGATCTTGTAATAACCTTTGACTGATACACTTTTTTATCTAAAAAGAGTAGGCTACTGCTTTACTAGGCTACAGTGACACCAGGGTCATCTGTTGACACAGTATATTAACCCCTTGTGTGCAGTCACACTTTATTTTTATATAATCTCTATTTGGTGAATTGTATATTTAGTTACATATTCTGTTATACATATATTTGTTTAAGGTTAGGTTATCACACCTGGTAGCCTATTTCTGCGAATTTCAATTTTATTATATTCGGTTAGGCTATTCAACGCTGGTAGCCTATTATTGCGTATTTCAATTTTAAAAATTTTTTTTTGGTTAGGCTATCGCCCCTGGAAGCCTAATTCTGCGTATCTCAACATTTTTGTTTTCGGTTAGGCTATCACCCCTGATAACCTATTTCTGCGTATTTCAGCATATTTGTTTTCGGTTGAAGTGATTGAAGTGTTTTTAAAGTGAGTGAAGTGTTGTAAAGTGAGTGAATTGTTTTTTAAGTGAGTGAAGTGATCTGAAGAAAGTGACTGTCACCATGCCTCGCGCTTGTGCGAACTGCGCCGGTAGGTTTGGTGAGTCCATGTTTGCTACTATCGATCTTCAAGTCTGCCGGCTCTGCCAGCAACGAGAGAATTTTACAGTGAAATTAGATGAAGCCTACAACAAGATCAACATCCTCACCATGAAGCCGGAATCACTCCAAGAGTTTGTAACACTCAACGTTGGAGTGCCACAAACTTCAATTGTCACCGCAACTCCAGCAGCCACCAACGCCCCAACGTCAACTGCCAACAATTCAACGCCTACAGTAGCCATTTCAGCTGATGTTTCCGATACTCAAGATACAAATAGCGACTCTCTTCCCCCTCAAGACAACTTCCGTGTCGTGAGGAACAACGTTTGCCCCAAGACCAGGAAACACATACCGATTACCGAGTGTCAAAACCGTTTCCAGATACTCGCAGACTCAGATGACGAAGAGGAAATAGAAGAAGTCCGGCTCGTGGGAGACTCGATGATACGTGGTCAGCTCACAGAGTTTTGCGCCAGGGCACCTAAGACCAGGAAGCGTTTTTGTATCCCTGGTGGTGGTGTGGATGACGTAGTTGCAGCAGTTGACGAAGTATCAAAGCTGGCCCCAGCTAATACAATGTACGTCATCCACGTTGGATCCAACGATGTACAGCGAACCCGGTCGGAAGATTTGCTTTTAAAGTACCAGCAGCTGATCAAGTCGTTTAAGGAGAAGTCATCAAGGATCATCGTCTCAGGAATCGTCCCCCGGCTCGGTGTAGAGAGCCGATTTTACAACATAGCCACCAGCACAAATCGTTGTCTAACAAACCTCTGCAGGAAGGAGAACGTGGGATTCGTCGACACCTGGGACAATTTCTACTACGATGACTATTTGTTTTCGGACGATGGAGTTCATCTGAACCAGGTGGGAGCAGCGCGTTTTGGGCGTCTTCTCAACGATGCGGTGAAGGATTTTCGGAGAAGAAATCGACTCAGCACAGGACAACCAGGAAGGAGGACCGAAGACAGCGAGGCCGGCAATCTACAAAGGAATTAAATACTAATCCGTCAAGAACCGCGAATTTGGATAAAGCTCCACCAACACGACCCAAATTCAAAACCGTCAGGGATAACGACCGAGGACCGAGGACAGCCATGAATGTAAATGTAGATCCGACCAGAACCAATAATTTGAATAAAGACCGTTCCTTGAATCCCAAATCCAAAACTTTGAATGTTTTCTATGCAAACGCTCGTAGCATACGCAATAAATTTTCAGATTTAGAGGAACTAGTGTTTACAGAAAATTATGATGTGATTGGCATAACAGAATCTTGGCTCAATACACAAGATAGAGACTTTTTAGCAGAGTATTCACTTCCCGGTTATGTATTGTTTGAGAAAAGCCGAATAAATAAAAATGGAGGTGGCGTTTTATTTTATATCAAAGAAAGTCTTAACCCGACCCTCGTGTCAAAACCTCAAATTGTGAACGTCGACACATCTTTTGTGCTAATAAAGAATAATAAAGGTACAAAAATAATACTTGCATTAATATACAGACCTCCAGCTCAATCAGTGCAAACTGACCGAGAAATTTACGAACAAATTGCAGATGTAAGTAACTCACAAGATACCGTAATTTTTGGCGACTTTAATTTACCTGTGACCAAGTGGGGCGATACTCTTACTTCACACTCCGGACATGACTTGTATACGAACTTGCAAGAGAGTTCGCTTTATCAATTTGTTCGAATGCCGAACCGTGGTAATAACGTTCTTGACATTGTACTTGCAACAAAAGAAGAATTGATAGAGAATTTGAATGTTGGTGATGAATTCAGTAACAGCGACCATCGTACGATAACTTTCACTTTAAAGTTTACTAGTAACGAACCAAATAGTAGCATCGAAAAAGTCCCTAATTTCAAGAAAGCAAACTTCCATAAACTTAGAGCTATGTTTAAAGAAACTGACGAGCTTTTTAATTAACAATAACGACATAAATACATCTTGGAAGTTATTCGAAACCACTTACCTAAAAGCAGTGCAAGACTGCATACCATCGAAAATACGGCGTCCAGGCCATAATAATAAGCCCAAATGGTGGAATAAAGATATTTCAAACTGCCTGCTTGCTAAAAAAATTGCTAATGATAGATTAAAATCCTCACAAAATGACGAAGAACGGGTGAAATTTGTAGAGCTACGACGCAAAGCCAAAAAGTTAATTAAGCAAAGTAAAAAGACCTTAGAGTTTCATATTGCGAATCAAAGTAAAACAAACCCGAAAGAATTCTATAGTTATATCAGAAAGAAAAAAGTAGTTACTTCAACTGTTGGACCGTTAGTCGATGAAAAACGAGAATACACCAAAGACGAAGTACAAATGAGTAATGCCCTAAATACCTTCTTTGCATCAGTTTTTACAACAGAAGACCTCAGTGATATCCCTACACCATCGCCGATTCAGATTGATAATTCAGATGTTCTAAGCAATATCACCGTTACAGAGAGAGAAGTATTGAATTGTTTAGATAAACTCAAGGTAAATAAAACGCCAGGACCTGATACAATCTCGCCTAGAGTTCTAAAGGAAGCTAAGAATGAGCTCTCCAAACCACTGACATTACTATTCAATAAATCCTTGCAGTCTGGAACTATGCCTGATCAGTGGAAGCTAGCCAACGTAACACCGATATTAAAAAAAGGCAGCAAATCCCTACCCAGTAACTATCGTCCAATTAGCTTAACCTCAGTTGTATGTAAAATGCTAGAAACGGTCATACGAGACAGACTCGTAAATCACTTAGAGGAAAATAACATACTTAAAGATACTCAACACGGCTTTCGTAAAAAACGTTCCTGTTTAACAAACCTCTTAGACTTCTTCCACGATATCCTCAACCTCTACGATGAGAGTAAAGCTGTAGATATTATATACCTTGATTTTCAAAAGGCCTTTGACAAAGTTCCCCACAAACGTTTACTGCTAAAACTAAAAGCGCATGGAATACAAGACGGTGTGTTGAAATGGATAGAAAATTGGCTCAGCAACAGAAAGCAAAGGGTAGTCATAAACGGTAAGGCATCTAAATGGACCAATGTAAGTAGCGGGGTACCCCAGGGATCGGTACTAGGACCAATTCTCTTTCTAATTTACATCAACGACATAGATGAGGGTCTCACCTGCACAATCTCAAAATTTGCTGACGATACAAAAATTGCAAATAGCGTACTCTCAAAAGAACAAGTTGACGATATGCAACACAATCTAGATAAATTGTCATGTTGGGCCCAAATTTGGCAAATGAGTTTCAATGCGGATAAATGTAAAGTACTACATGTCGGATACCTAAATGAGAAAGCAAACTATTCGATGAATGGCACTCAGCTTAAGAATGTAAACAGAGAAACTGATCTGGGAGTAACAATATCGAGTAACCTAAAACCGAGTCAACAATGTTCAGAAGTTGTTAAGAAGGCAAACAAAATAATTGGCTTTATAGGCAGGTCATTTGAGCATAAATCCAAAGAAGTTATCCTAACCCTTTACAATTCCTTAGTCCGCCCTCTTCTGGAATACTGCGTTCAATCCTGGTGCCCTTATTACCAAAAAGATATAAACAAGCTAGAACGAGTTCAACGTAGAGTTACCAAAATGATACCTAGCCTAAAGAACAAACCATACGAAGAGCGTCTTAGAGAATTAAATCTATTTCCTTTAACCCAGCGCAGATTAAGAGGCGACTTAATTCAAGTGTTCAAAATCATCAAAGGCATCGACAATATGAACTGTAGTAAGTACTTCACTATCGACCAATCTAATTACACGCGGGGAAACGGTTGCAAAATTATTGGTAAATCTTTTAACTCGCACGAATCTAAGAATTTCTTCTTCAATCGAGTTGTCAACTTGCGGAATGGGCTTCCCCGAGACGTTATAGACTGCAGCACCGTTGATTCATTTAAATTCCGCCTAAACAAATATCTCGCATCAAACCCGCGACTGACTGCGTTTGTAAATGAATAACTTTATCCTCCCCTCAGTTACTAACCCATATGTCCCCTACTAACTTCCTAGTCCTGCCACGTTAGTGGCAGGGCAGTAGTTCCCTTTCCAATGTTCCCTTACCCACTCTAAACCACTGTTTGGTCACTTGATCCTCAGTGTTTTGGAGGACAAGCAACCTAGAAGGGTCACTAGACCTGTTGTTGCTTGATTTCCTTTGTACTCCTTTGTACTCCTTTGTACCTTTATTATCTTTATACTAATCGGTGGTGAAGTTCTGTTTCGGTACTTTTGACTTAGGGTCTTTAACACACAAAGAGTGGGTGGTAGTGTATTTTACACTGTGCCACCCAGCGTTTTTTTTTTACCCTAAATACGGTTGTTTCCGTGCTCATTTTCATGCATACACAAGACCCAGAGCGTAAAGCAAGTATCTATCCCTGAAAGGGCGTAAACAGAGCTTTTCAATGACACCCGAACCATCCTTGTACGACCACTGGTTCTCTTGCAACGATCGTGCAACACGAGTGCAAAAAACCTAAAATAAGGTAATTTCCCTACATAATTCCCTGTGTAGCGAGTGAGAGAGGGGGAAGGAAGGTGGTATACAGTTCAGTATGTCCACGGTGGTCGTGGTGAGCGGTCATAAGGTTACTACGCTCGTCCCACCGCTCAGCTCTCTCTTTCACCAACATTACGTGCTGAAAATGGCACTCGACTATGTGGTGCACCGCCACATAGTCCACATTTATTTAACTCGACAGATGTCGTGCGCCGTTGGTTGTTGTTGTTGTTCCCCAAGCTGCCTGGCTGAACAGCCCCAAGGCCCCGAGCAGGCCAAGGCCATAACCGTGCGCCCCCACAGAACCCTCACTGCCGACCACAATAAAGCCTGGGTGACCGAAGCCACTCCATGGCGGGGAGCTGAGGAGGGTGCGGAAACGCCCAGGAAACCAAAGCCCCACCCAGGGCCCTGTGCCCCTCAGCAATTATGAAGAGAAGGTTGAGGGGCAAAGGAAAAAAAATGTGACGCTTTGGCTTCCAATCTAGGTAGACTGGGAGGACAATCCACGGAAGAGACGCCGTCACTTGAGATCTAGAAAATATAAATGTAAAAGGAACAGTCAGAGTAAGCTATGGGTATGGCAGAGATCGCTCAGTTCTCACTCTGATAGACCAGCCCATAACCAAAGGGTGATGTTGGTTAAGGGTTAATACAGCGTCTCTAGTGTCATGACACAGCGACAAGGTATCGGACTAACGCGAGGAGATAGTAAGATCATGAACTTACTAATTTCACTCGATCTGCCACTGACCATTATAAGTGTTCAAAGAACCCAAGTTCGGTAGCTAGACTTTTTTACTGCCTATGTCTTTGACCATGGTGTTGGACAGATACAGTATGGACTTCTATCTGTTGGGTGCCGTTATCCAGACGGAATCTCACAAAGCCCGAAACTACTAGAGTAACCTTACCATGGCAAGAAATACTGTAATAGTTTGAGTGCGGTTTTGGTAAAAAAAGTAAGGTGGGGACATGTCCTTGTGGTTATGCTTCTAATACCAAAGGTGCAGCCTATTAGAGATCCTAATATTAAACTCTATACCATGGCATGTGAAAATATCAGTTCACCTAGTAGGGAAAAAGAACTCCTCAGACCTTAACACCTTAAGAGCGGCCTAGGCGGTAATTTCTATGTACCGCCCAGCGTTTTTTTTTACCATAAATGGGGTTGTTTCCGTGCTCTTTTTCATGCATAAACAAGACCCAGAGTGTAATACAAGTATGTATCCCTGAAAGGGCGTAAATTGAGCTTTCCAATGACACCCGAACCATCCTTCTACGATCACTGGTTGTCTTGCAACGATCGTGCAACCGAAGGGCAAAATCGCTAAAATACGGTAATTTTCTTACATTATTACGTGTGAAACGAGTGAGAGAGGGTGGAGTACAAAGGAGTACATCTCAGTAGCTCCACGGCCACCGTGGCGAGCGGTCAGGAGGTAATCTACGCTCCTCCCACCGCTCCGCTCTCTCTCAGAGCACATTACGTGCTCAAAATTGCATTCGACAATAGCCGGGCCCCGCCCATAGGCCACATTTATTTAACTCGACAATAGCCGGGTGCCGCCAGTTAAGGGTTAAAGGATATCCACCATGGCTGCAATCACTTCCTGAATGGGAGGTTTAATCCTAGGACTCGAACTCTTACATGTAAGGTAATTCAAGCCCTAGAATTACTTGCTTTACCTCGGTTCTCGTCAGGATAGTGATGACTTTGGCTGCTATGTCCCAGGGGCCAGGGCAGGTGTGTGGAGGTCAGAGGGTCATAAGTACAGGGGGCATATTCAGGGGGGGATTAAGTAGACCCCCTAAAAGTTTGCGGGCTGGTGGTGAGTCATCTGCGCGGAAGAGCGGCGCAACTGTCCAGTGGATATTTGTCTATGTTGGTCTTTTTCTGTTTGACTATAGGCCTATATGATTTTTTTTTTTTCTGAGCTCCTTGATTGTCAAACGTGATCTTGATCGACTTTCCTGGTGTGGGTGGTAGAAGAGATTAATGGAGGCAATCTTTAACTTGGGTATTTTATATATATACAAAAGTAAATAGGATGAAAGTAGTGACATGTCAGTAGTAGGATATACCCGGAACCGTATCATCTCTAATTTCATATACGGTTTAATGTGTGCTCTCTTGGTAACACAACATATTTTCATTATATAATTATTTTGTGAATTGGTAGTTACAAAATAGAGTTCACCTGACCGAAAGCAAAAGACGAAAATAAAGACATTAATATAGATACAATGGCTTGTTCGTATATTTATTGGCTGCCTGCATTCCTTACGGCACTGTGATTGGTTGTTGCAAACCTTCAACTTGTACAGAATTTTAAGCCGCGGATTACTCGATATCGATCTTAAGCCTGTGTTCTGAATACGGATAAACCTTTGTTTTCGATCCAGGAACGAGTAATCCCAATCCCGTGTTTAACCCTGCCCCGAAATCCGAGGTTTAAACCACTGTTCTGAATTTGGGCCTAAAAGAATTTAAACATTAAATGTTGTTTCTGTTCGGGCTCTGTCTTGAGTCGGCTACCCCCAGCTATGGGGTATGTGTCTGAGTATATACATACATACATAATCACAATATCTGGCCTGTCTGTTTCTCCATCCATCACATTCGAATACTTCATCTTTCATGTCTTCTTTTTTTAATCTTTCCATAACTGATTCTTATTATCAGCGAATTTTTCTATGATAGACTGACATATTTCCTTATGTTTATATTTGTTGCAAATCTTAAGGCTACTGTTATATTATTTTCTAGATTCCGACATGTTAACCCCCTCAGACTGGAATAGTTAATTTACTGACGAGGAGGCGGACCGCCCGGTATTTTCCCCACAACAGTCAAAATCACACTGAGGGACCGTTAGGAGTCAGAGAAATTTGGGGTTGCCATCAATCGACAGATTCTGATCTAACTTACCTAACTTACTGAGCTCAAAATGACGCACAAGCGTCATATAACTTATTATAGATATTAAGATAGGCTCATATGACGCGATCGTGTCATATGAGTATTTGGGAGGAACCGCCATATGACGCGATCGCGTCATATGAGTCGGAGGGGGTTAAAATATTCCTGTGTGTCACGTTTTCTACCACGTTCTACCCATTTCAGATATTAAAGTCTAATATTTGTCATGCGTATTCTATAAATTTCTCAAATCTAACAACACAGCATTTATCTACATTAAACTTCATCTGCCAATTTACTGCCTATTCATGGAGTGTCCCGGTATCTTGATTTTTTTTTTTTTTTGGAGAGCCTGAATATCATTATCATAATTCATAACTTCCTATTATAGTGACATTTGTAAATTTGCTGATTTTGCTAGTTATGCCTATATCAAGGTCATTAATATACAGTAGATAACGAATAGCAGATCGTTGTGGAACCCCACTTTTCACTTGTCATTCTCATTGTATAGCCTACCATTTATGGTAACTCCTTACTTTCTACCAATCGTGATCTCATCCATCTTAATAGAGGTCCAACTACCCCAACCCCCCACACCCACAAGTTATCTCTCACCCCCCTCCCTCCAATCAAATCATTTGATCTTGCCCCTATACACATATAGATAATTCAACACCACACCAGTTGATCTCGGCCTACCCCACCTTTCTCACCAGTTGATCTCTACCCCATTCCTACACACATGCTCTAGTTGATCTCGCAACCTCCCCCCTCTCACACACATACACACACACACGCACACACACACACACACACACACACACACACACACACACACACACTGATTTAACTCCCCTCCCCCGGCCCCAAGCACACCAATTCATCTCAACCCTCTTTCCCACACACAAACACCAGATAATCTTGCCCCCCCCCCCCCCCCCACACACACATCCACGCACACACACACACACACACACCTTACACCGGTTGATCTCGCTTCCACATACACTGGTTGATCTCCTCCCTCCCTCCCCTACATACACCAGTTGATCTTCCCCCTCCCCCCCCTACATACACCAGTTGATCTCCTCCCTCCCTCCCCTACATACACCAGTTAATCTCCTCCCTTCCTCCTTCCCCCCCTACATACACCAGTTGATCTACCCCCTCCCTCCCGCCTACATACACCAGTTGATCTCCTCCCTCCCTCCACCCCTACATACACCAGTTGATCTCCTCCCTCCCCCCCTCCCCTACATACACCAGTTGATCTCCCCCCCCCCTCCCTCCCCTACATACACCAGTTGATCTCCTCCCTTCCTCCCTCCCCTACATACACCAGTTGATCTCCTCCCTCCCTCCCTCCCCTACATACACCAGTTGATCTCCTCCCTCCCTCCCTTCCTACATACACCAGTTGATCACCCCCCTCCCTCCCTCCCCTACATACACCAGTTGATCTCCCCCCTCCCTCCCTCCCCTACATACACCAGTTGATCTCCCTCCTCCCCTACATACAGCAGTTGATCACCCCCCTCCCTCCCTTCCTACATACACCAGTTGATCTCCCCCCTCCCTCCCTCCCCTACATACACCAGTTGATCTCCCTCCTCCCCTACATACACCAGTTGATCTCCTCCCTCCCTCCCTCCCCTACATACACCAGTTGATCTCCTCCCCTCCCTCCCGCCCCTACATACACCAGTTGATCTCCTCTCTCCCTTCCTCCCCTACATACACCAGTTGATATCCTCCCTCCCTCCCTCCCCTACATACACCAGTTGATCTCCTCCCTCCCTCCCTCCCTACATACGCCAGTTGATCTCCCCCCTCCCCTACATACATCAGTTGATCTCCCCCCCCCTCCCTCCCTCCCCTACATACCCAGTTGATCTCCCCCCTCCCTCCCTCCCCCCTACATACACCAGTTGATCTCCCCCCTCCTCCCTCCCCCTACATACCAGTTGATCTCCCCCCTCCCCCACATTCACCTGTTGATCTCCCCCCTCCCTCCCTCCCCTACATACACCAGTTGATCTCCTCCCTCCCTCCTTCCCCTACATAGTATTTATACGAACTTAATAAAATAATCAAATAAAAAAAAAATCCCCTACATACACCAGTTGATCTCCCCCTCCTTCCCCCCTACATACACCAGTTGATCTCCTCCCTCCCTCCCCCCCCTTACATACACCAGTTGAGCTCCTCCCTCCGTCCCTCGCCTACATACACCAGTTGATAAAAATTTCAAAATTCTCCCGCCTCCCTCCCCTACATACACCAGTTGATCTCCTCCCTCCCTCCCTCGAAATGGAGGTGGCGTTGTACTTTATATCAAAGAAAGTCTTAACCCTACCCTCTTGTATTGTCAAAACCTCAAATTGTGAACGTCGACACATCTTTTGTGCTAATAAAGAATAATAAAGGTACAAAAATAATACTTGCGTTAATATACAGACCTCCAGCTCAATCAGTGCAAACTGACCGAGAAATTTACGAACAAATTGCAGATGTAAGTAACTCACAAGATACCGTAATTTTGGCGACTTTAATTTACCTGTGACCAAGTGGGTCAATACTCCTACTTCACACTCCGGACATGACTTGTATACGAACTTGCAAGAGAGTTCGCTTTATCAATTTGTTCGAACGCCGACCCGTGGTAATAACGTTCTTGACATTGTACTTACAACAAAAGAAGAATTGATAGAGAATTTGAATGTTGGTGGTGAATTCAGTAACAGCCACCATCGTACGATAACTTTCACTTTTAAGCTTACTAGTAACGAACCAAATAGTAGCATTGAAAAAGTCACTAATTTCAAGAAAGCAAACTTCCATAAACTTAGAGCTATGTTTAAAGAAACTGACTGGAGCTTTTTAATTAACAATAACGACATAAATACATCTTGGAAGTTATTCGTAACCACTTACCTAAAAGAGTGCAAGACTGCATACCATCGAAAATACGGCGTCCAGGCCATAATAATAAGCCCAAAGGGTGGAATAAAGATATTTCAAACTGCGTGCTTGCTAAAAAATGTACTAATGATAGATTAAAATCCTCACAAAATGACGAAGAACGGGTGAAATTTGTAGAGCTACGACGCAAAGCCAAAAAAGTTAATTAAGCAAAGTAAAAAGACCTTAGAGTTACATATTGCGAATCAAAGTAAAACAAACCCGAAAGAATCCTATAGTTATATCAGAATGAAAAAAGTAGTTACTTCAACTGTTGGACCGTTACTCGATGGAAATGGAGAATACACCATAGACGAAGTACAAATGAGTAATGCCCTCAATACCTTCTTTGCATCAGTTTTTACAACAGAAGACCTCAGTGATATCCCTACACCATCGCCGATTCAGATTGATAATTCAGATGTTCTAAGCAATATCACCGTTACAGAGAGAGAAGTATTGAATTGTTTAGATAAACTCAAGGTAAATAAAATGCCTGGACCTGATACAATCTCGCCTAGAGTTTTAAAGGAAGCTAAGGATGAGCTCTCCAAACCACTGACATTACTATTCAATAAATCCTTGCAGTCTGGAACTATGCCTGATCAGTGGAATCTAGCCAACGTAACACCGATATTAAAAAAAGGCAGCAAATCCCTACCCAGTAACTATCGTCCAATTAGCTTAACCTCAATTGTATGTAAAATGCTAGAAACAGTCATATGAGACAGACTCGTAAATCACTTAGAGGAAAATAACATACTTAAAGATACTCAACACGGCTTTCGTAAAAAACGTTCCTGTTTAACAAACCTCTTAGACTTCTTCCACGATATCCTCAACCTCTACGATGAGAGTAAAGCTGTAGATATTATATACCTTGATTTTCAAAAGGCCTTTGACAAAGTTCCCCATAAACGATTACTGATAAACTAAAAGCGCATGGAATACAAGACGGTGTGTTGAAATGGATAGAAAATTGGCTCAGCAACAGAAAGCAAAGAGTAGTCATAAACGGTAAGGCATCTAAATGGACCAATGTAAGTAGCGGAGTACCCCAGGGATCGGTACTAGGACCAATTCTCTTTCTAATTTACATCAATGACATAGATGAGGGTCTCACCTGTACAATCTCAAAATTTGCTGACAATACAAAAATTGCAAATAGCATACTCTCAAAAGAACAAGTTGACGATATGCAACACAATCTAAATAAATTGTCATGTTGGGCCCAAATTTGGCAATTGAGTTTCAATGCGGATAAATGTAAAGTACTACATATCGGATACCTAAATGAGAAAGCAAACTATTCGATGAATGGCACTCAGCTTAAGAATGTAAACAGAGAAAACGATCTGGGAGTAACAATATCGAGTAACCTAAAACCGAGTCAACAATGTTCAGAAGTTGTTAAGAAGGCAAACAAAATAATTGGCTTTATAGGCAGGTCATTTGAGCATAAATCCAAAGAAGTTATCCTAACCCTTTACAATTCCTTAGTCCGCCCTCTTCTGGAATACTGCGTTCAATCCTGGTGCCCTTATTACCAAAAAGATATAAACAAGCTAGAACGAGTTCAACGTAGAGTTACCAAAATGATACCTAGCCTAAAGAACAAACCATACGAAGAGCGTCTTAGAGAATTAAATCTATTTCCTTTAACCCAGCGCAGACTAAGAGGTGACTTAATTCAAGTGACAATTCATCGACAATATGAACTGTAGTAAGTACTTCACTATCGACCAATCTAATTACACGCGGGGAAACGGTTGCAAAATTATTGGTAAATCTTTTAACTCGCACGAATCTAAGAATTTCTTCTTCAATCGAGTTGTCAACTTGTGGAATGGGCTTCCCCGAAACGTTATAGACTGCATCACCGTTGATTCATTTAAACTCCGCATAGACAAATATCTCGCATCAAACCCGCGACTGACTGCGTTTGTAAATGAATAACTTTATTTTATCCCCCCCTCAGTTACTAACCCATCTGTCCTCTACTAACTTCCAAATTCTGCCACGGACATTAGTTCCAGGGCAGTAATTCCCTTTCCAATGTTCCCTTACCCACTCTAAACCACTGTTTGGACACTTGATCCTCAGTGTTTTGGAGGACAAGCAACCTAGAAGGGTCACTAGGTCTTTTGTTGCTTGATTTCCTTTGTAGTCCTTTGTACTCCGTTGTACTCCCTCCCCTACATACACCAGTTGATCTCCCCCCTCCCTCCCCCCTACATACACCAGTTGATCACCTCCCTCCCTCCCCTACATACACCATTTGATCTCCTCCCTCCCTCCCTCCCCTACATACACCAGTTGATCTCCCCCCTCCCTCATCCCTACATACACCAGTTGATCTCCCCCCTCCCTCCCCCCCTACATACACCAGTTGATCTCCCCCCTCCCTCCCTCCCTACATACACCAGTTGATTTCCCCCCCTCCCTCCCCCTACATACACCAGTTGATCTCCCCCTCCTCCCTCCCTACATACACCAGTTGATCTCCCCCCTCCCTGCCCCCCTACATACACCAGTTGATCGCCCCCCTCCCTCCCTCCCTACATACACCAGTTGATCTCCCCCCTCCCTCCCTCCCTACATACACCAGTTGATCTCCCCACTCCCTCCCCCCTACATACACCAGTTGATCTCCCCCCTCCCTCCCTCCCTACATACACCAGTTGATCTCCCCCTCCCTCCCCCCCTACATACACCAGTTGATCGCCTCCCTCCCTCCCCCCCTACATACACCAGTTAATCTCCCCCCTCCCTCCCTCCCTATATACACCAGTTGATCTCCCTCCTCCCTCCCCCCCTACATACACCAGTTGATCTCCCCCTCCCTCCCCTACATACACCAGTCTCCCCCCTCCCTCCCTCCCCTACATACACCAGTTGATCTCCCCCTCCCTCCCCCCCTACATACACCAGTTGATCTCCTCCCTCCCTCCCCTACGTACACCAGTTGATCGACCACCTCCCTCCTTCCCCTACATACACCAGTTGATCTCCCCCTCCCTCCCTCCCCTACATACACCAGTTGATCTCCCCCTCCCTCCCTCCCTACATACACCAGTTGATCTCCCCCCTCCCTCCCTCCCCTACATACACCAGTTGATCTCCTCCCTCCCTCCCTACATACACCAGTTGATCTCCCCCCTCCCCTACATACACCAGTTGATCTCCCCCCCTACATACACCAGTTGATCTCCCCCCTCCCCCGCTACATACACCAGTTGATCTCCCCCCCTCCCCCTACATACACCAGTTGATCTCCCCCCTCCCTCCCTCCCCTACTTACACCAGTTGATCTCCCCCCTCCCTCCCTCCCCTACATACACCAGTTGATCTCCCCCCTCCCTCCCTCCCATACATACACCAGTTGATCTCCTCCCTCCCTCCCTCCCCTACACACACCAGCTGATCTCCCCCCTCCCTCCCCTACATACAACAGTTGATCTCCCCCCTCCCTCCCTCCCCCCCCTCCACCAGTTGATCTCCCCCACTCCCTCCCTCCCCTACATACACCAGTTGATCTCCCCCCTCCATCCTTCCCCTACATACACCAGTTGATCTCCCCCCTCCTTTCCCCCTACATACACCAGTTGATCTCCCCCCTCCTTTCCCCCTACAAACACCAGTTGATCTTGCGCCTCCCTCCCCTACATACACCACTTAATCTTCCCCCTCTCTCCCTCCCCTACATACACCAGTTTATCTCCACCCTCCCTCCCCCACATACACCAGTTGATCTCCTCCCTCCCTCCCCTACATACACCAGTTGATCTCCATCCTCCCTCCCCCACATACACCAGTTGATCTCCTCCCTCCCTCCCTCCCTCCGCTACATACACCAGTTAATCTTCCCCCTCTCTCCCTGCCCTACCTACACCAGTTGATCTCCCCCCTCCCTCCCCCACATACACCAGTTGATCTCCTCCCTTCCTGCCTCCCCTACATACACCAGTTGATCTCCTCCCTCCCTCCTTCCCTCCCTTACATACACCAGTTGATCTCCACCCTCCCTCCCTCCCCTACATACACCAGTTAATCTCCCCCTCCCTCCCCTACATACACCAGTTGATCTCCCTCCTCCCTCCCCTACATACACCAGTTGATCTCCCCCTCCCTCCCCTACATACACCAGTTGATCTCCCCCTCCCTCCCCCCTACATACACCAGTTGATCTCCCCTCCCTCTCCCCCTACCTACACCAGTTGATCTCCCTCTTCCCTCTCCTACATACACCAGTTGATCTCCCCCTCCCTCCCCCCTACATACACCAGTTGATCTCCCCCCACCCTCCCCCCTACATACACCAGTTGATCTCCCGCCTCCCTCCCTTACATACACCAGTTGATCTGCCCCTCCCTCCCTCTCCTACATACACCAGTTGATCTCCCTCTCCCTCTCTCCCCTACATACACCAGTTGATCTCCCTCCTCCCTCCTTCTCCTACATACACCAGTTGATCTCCCCTTCCCTCCCCTACATACACCAGTTGATCTCCCCCCTCCCTCCCCTGCATACACCAGTTGATCTCCCCCCTCCCTCCTTCCCCTACATACACCAGTTGATCTCCCCTCCCTCCCCCCCTACTTACACCAGTTGATCTCCCCCCTCCCTCTCTCCCCTACATACACCAGTTGATCTCCCCCTCCTTCCCTCCCCTACATAACGCAGTTGATCTCCCCCCTCCCTCTCATACATAAACCAGTTGATCTCCCCCTCCCTCCCCCCCATACATACACCAGTTGATCTCCCCCCTCCCTCCCTCCCCTACATACACCAGTTGACCTCCTCCCTCCTTCCCACCCTACATACACCAGTTGGGGTCCCCCTCCTTCCCTCCCCTAAATACTCCAGTTGATCTCCTCCCTCCCTCCCCTACATACACCAGTTGATCTCCCCCTCCCTCTCTCCCCTACATACACCAGTTGATCTCCCCCTCCTTCCCTCCCCTACATAAACCAGTTGATCTCCTCCCTCCCTCCTCTGCATACACCAGTTGATCTCCCCCTCCCTCCCCTGCATACACCAGTTGATCTCCCCCCTCCCTCCCTCCCCTACAAACACCAGTTGACCTCCTCCCTCCTTCCCACCCTACATACACCAGTTGGGGTCCCCCTCCTTCCCTCCCCTAAATACTCCAGTTGATCTCCTCCCTCCCTCCCCTACATACACCAGTTGATCTCCCCCTCCCTCCCCTACATACACCAGTTGATCTCCCTCCTCCCTCCCTCCCCTTCATACACCAGTTGATCTCCCATCTCCCTTCCCCCCTACATACACCAGTTGATTTCCCCATCCCTCTCTCCCCTACATACACTAGTTGATCTCCCCCTCCCTCCCTCCCCTACATACACCAGTTGATCTCCCCCTCCCTACCTCCCATACATACACCAGTTGATCTCCCTCCCTCCCCTACATACACCAGTTGACGTCCCCCCTTCCCCCCCCCACTACATAAACCAGTTGATCTCCCCCATCCCTCCCCTACATACACCAGTTGATCTCTCCCTCTACATACACCAGTTGATCTCTCCCCTCCCTCCCCCCCTACATACACCAGTTGATCTCCCCTCTCCCTCCCTCCTTCCCCTACATACACCAGTTTATCTTCTCCCTCCCCTACATACACCAGTTGATCTCCTCCCTCACTCGCCTACATACACCAGTTGATCTCCTCCCTCCCTCCCTCCCCTACATACACCAGTTGATCTCCTCCCTCCCTCCCTCCCCTACATACACCAGTTGAGCTCCCTCCCCTACATACACCAGTTGATCTCCTCCCTCCCTCCCCTACATACACCAGTTGATCTCCTCCCTCCCTCCCTCCCCTACATACACCAGTTGAGCTCCCTCCTCCCTCCCTCCCCTACATACACCAGTTGATCTCCTCCCTCCCTCCCCTACATACACCAGTTGATCTCCTCCCTCCCTCCCTCCCCTACATACACCAGTTGATCTCCTCCCTCCCTCCCTCCCCTACATATACCAGTTGATCTCCCCCCTCCCTCCCTCCCCTACATACACCAGTTGAGCTCCCCCCTCCCTCTCTCCCCTAAATACACCAGTTGATTTCCCCCCTCCCTCTCTCCTCCCCTACATACACCAGTTGATCTCCCCCTCCCTCCTCCCCTACATACACCAGTTGATTTCCCCCCTCCCTCTCTCCCCTACATAAACCAGTTGATCTCCCCCCTCCCTCTCATACATAAACCAGTTGATCTCCCCCTCCCTCCCTCCCCCCATACATACACCAGTTGATCTCCCCCCTCCCTCCCTCCCCTACATACACCAGTTGATCTCCCCCCTCTCTCCCCTACATACACCAGTTGATCTCCCCCCTCCCTCCCTCCCCTACATACACCAGTTGATCTCCTCCCTCCCTCCCTCCCCTACATACACCAGTTGATCTCCTCCCTCCCTCTCCTACATACACCAGTTGATCTCTCCCGTCACTCCCTCCCCCCTTACATACACCAGTTGATCTCCTTCCTCCCTCCCTCCCTCCCCTACATACACCAGTTGATCTCCCCCTACCTCCCTCCCCTACATACACCAGTTGATCTCCCCCCTCCCTCCCCTACATACACCAGTTGATCTCCCTCCTCCCTCCCTCCCTCCCCTGCATACTCCAGTTGATCTCCCCCCTCCCTCCCTCCCCTACATACACCAGTTGATCTCCTCCCTCCCTCCCCTGCATACACCAGTTGATCTCCTCCCTCCCTCCCTCCCCTACATACACCATTTGATCTCCCCCTTCCTCCCCTGCATACACCAGTTGATCTCCTCCCTCCCATATCTGCATACACCAGTTGATCTCCCCCTCCCTCCCCTGCATACACCAGTTGATCTCCCCCTCCCTCTCTCCCCTACATACACCAGTTGATCTCCCCCCTCCCTACCTCCCATACATACACCAGTTGATCTCCCTCCCTCCCCTACATACACCAGTTGATGTCCCCCCTTTCCCCCCCCCACTACATACACCAGTTGATCTCCCCCCTCCCTCCCCTACATACACCAGTTGATCTCTCCCTCTACAAACACCAGTTGATCTCTCCCCTCCCTCCCCCCCTACATACACCAGTTGATCTCCCCCCTCCCTCCCCTACATACACCAGTTGATCTCCTCCCTCCCCTACATACACCAGTTGATCTCCTCCCTCCCTCCCCTACATACACCAGTTGATCTCCTCCCTCCCTTCCCTACATACACCAGTTGATCTCCTCCCTCCCTCCCTCCCCTACATACACCAGTTGATCTCCCTCCTCCCTCCCTCCCCTACATACACCAGTTGATCTCCTCCCTCCCTCCCTCCCCTACATACACCAGTTGATTTCCCCCCTCCCTCCCTCCCCTACATACACCAGTTGATCTCCTCCCTCCCTCCCTCCCCTACATACACCAGTTGATCTCCCTCCTCCCTCCCTCCCCTACATACACCAGTTGTGCGCCCCCCTCCCTCTCTCCCCTAAATACACCAGTTGATTTCCCCCCCCCCTCTCTCCTTCCCCTACATACACCAGTTGATCTCCCCCTCCCTCCCTCCCCTACATACACCAGTTGATTTCCCCCCTCCCTCTCTCCCCTAAATACACCAGTTGATCTCCTCCCTCCTTCCCCTACATACACCAGTTGATCTCGCCCTCCCTCCCTCCCTTACATACACCAATTGATCTCCCCCTTCCCTCCCTCCCCTACATACACCAGTTGATCTCCCCCCTCCCCTAAATACACCAGTTGATCTTCCCCCTCCCTCCCCTAAATACACCAGTTGATCTTCCCCCTCCCTCCCCTACATACACAAGTTGATCGCCCCTCCCTCCCTCCCCTACATACACCAGTTGATCTCCCTTCCTCCCTCCCCTACATACACCAGTTGATCTCCCCCCTCCCCTACATACACCGGTTGATCTCCTCCCTCCCTCCCTTCCCTACATACACCAGTTGATCTCCCCCCTCCCTCCCTCCCCTACATAACGGACATGTGCACACTTACTGCATGTTCTTATGTTCCTATATATGTATGTATATGTATGTGCGCACGTACGTGTATATACGTATGTTCTGTATATGAGTAAGTTAATAAATGTGTAAATGTACTGTATATCACTTACTCTCATGGTTATTTTATGATAATTTGTATTCTGCACATGCATCATTATTGTATTTATTTATTTTGTTTGTAAACTAAGCTTACCATCCTCATATCTGTACATCTCATGTTCATCCACTAAATTGTAAAATGTGTATTTTCAGCTCATGAGGCTGCCATTCTTTAATAAACCGTTTATTATTATTATTATTATTATTATTACACCAGTTGATCTCCCCCCTCCCTCCCTCCCCTACATACACTAGTTGATCTCCCCATCCCTCCCTCCCCTACATACACCAGTTGATCTCCCCCTCCCTCCCTCCCGTACATACACCAGTTGATCTCCTCCCTCCCCTACATACACCAGTTGATCTCCCCCTCCCTCCCTTCCCTACATACACCAGATGATCTCCTCCCTTCCCTACATGCACCAGTTGATCTCCCCCTCCCTCCCTTCCCTACATACACCAGATGATCTCCTCCCTCCCCTACATACACCAGTTGATCTCTACCTCCCATACATACACCAGTTGATCTCCCTCCCTCCCTCCCTCCCCTACATACACCAGTTGATGTCCCTCCTTCCCCCCCCCACTACATACACCAGTTGATCTCCCCCCTCCCTCCCCTACATACACCAGTTGATCTCTCCCTCTACATACACCAGTTGATCTCTCCCCTCCCTCCCCCCCCACATTCACCAGTTGATCTCCCCTCTGCCTCCCTCCTTCCCCTACATATACCAATTGATCTCCTCCCTCCCCTACATACACCAGTTGATCTCCTCCCTCACTCCCTCCCCTACATACACCAGTTGATCTCCTCCCTCCCTCCCCTACATACATTGGAAACTTTAATTAACCACGAAGGAAATAATCCATTGATAACTTTGTACATTAAAATATTGATATCGTAAATTATAGTGCTTTGTACCTTGAGCCAGTTTAATTTGTTTAAAAATGGGGTTGCTGAGTCACTCTTTTTACCATAACCCAGTGATACTTTTCCTGCAAAGTTTTGAAGTTTTTGGATTTTCGCTATATTAGTCTTATTTCCCATCCCCCACACAGTAGAGCAGTAGAATAGTTTGCTTATTACTAGAGATTGAACGATTAGTGTCCTTGTGTTTTTATCTAGGCTTTTGCTTATTTAAAAAAATATATTTAAGGATTCCAATTACCTTTTTATATACTTCATCTGTATGCACACTGAAGGTCATTGTGGAGTCCATATATACCCCTAAGTTTTTCACAGAGCTAGACGGAATTATATGATCATCACCAAACTTGATTATCGTATTATTTGGGATTTGTGATAGGAAACTTGGTGTAGATATGAACATGCATTTAGTTTTACTGGTGTTGATCATTAAACGGTTAATATCAAAGTAGTGTTTTACCTTTTTTAAAGTGCTTTCTACATTATTTATTAATATGTCTAAGTTGGAAATGGTGCCAGTGTGAAGAAACTGGGCATCGTCTGCGTACTGCACTAGAACACAATCGTTTACAATTTCATTTAGGTCATTAACAAATATAGAAAAGAGTAACGGGCCTAAAATAGAACCTTGAGGAACCCCATATGAATTCGTAAGTTTGGGAGATATAGTCTTACCTAATCTAACAGATTGAGTTCTAGATGATAGATAATTTTCAAACCAAAAACGATCAATATTGTAACGTGATAATTTTTTCAAAAGCAATTCATGATTCACACTGTCAAACGCTTTGGAAAGGTCACACAATGTTAGTACCGATATCTTTTTGTTATCCATATTGTTGTATATTCCATTGCATATATTCAATAGTGCAGTTTGAGTTGACAGAATTTTTCGAAAACCATGTTGTGTTTTGGACAAAATTGAATGTTTTTCTAGAATTTCCAAGAGTTATTCAGTGACAATTGTTTCCAATATCTTTGATAAAATGGGAAGGAGTGAAATAGGTCTATAATTACTAGCCTCAGTTATTATACCAGATTTATGAGTTGGTAATATATGAGCATGCTTCCAAAGCTGTGGAAACTGGCCAGTAACAATTGATGTGTTTATAATTATAGTTAAGATATTTTCTGTGGCTGGCAGTGCATCTCTAATATAACTTAATGGTATATCATCAGCGCCTACTGCACTTGTGTCTTGTAAGTGCTTGATTGTTAAAATTACTGTAACCGTGTCTACTGGAGTAGGTCTAAACATAGTAGGTGGTAGCGTTATAGTAGGTGAGGCACTCTCAGGATGGGAGTCATTTAGATTTCTTTGAGTCTGTTCATAAAAATTTTTGCCCACATTCGCAAAGAACTCATTAAATTTATTTGCCATTGAAACCGAGTCTTCTAATTGATTATTGATATCTGTTTTATGATGATCTGGGATCAGTTGTTTGATCGTTTTCCATGTTTTACTGCTATCACCAGTACAGTCACTGAACTTTTGTTTGTAGTATTGAGTTTTGGCTTTTTTAATTACCTTTCTGACGTTTATTTTTGATGAATGATACAGCTCAGCTAAAGTTGCATTATCTCTGTCCTCTTTTAGTTGTGTGTGCAAGTGATTTCGTTCCTTTATTAGACCTTTTATATCATT
This sequence comes from Paralithodes platypus, assembly GCA_032716605.1. Lineage (NCBI taxonomy): Eukaryota > Metazoa > Arthropoda > Malacostraca > Decapoda > Lithodidae > Paralithodes > Paralithodes platypus. The sequence goes on along the minus strand of CM064482.1, from coordinate 73,956,924 downwards.
ACCTATCCAAGGAGCTGGAGGATGTCTAATCAACTTAGTGGTTATTGGAGCACAGGATTCTATGCTACTATTTAGTACCTGGGTTAATAATTCTACTTGTGCATTTACATCATCAGTACATAATATTTTATATAAATCAAGTTTAGCTTCATTGATATGAAAGCGGAGCTTTTCAGCACTATATGAACATTTACTACGTACTGTTTCGTATACTGGAGTTCTTTTAGGCTTACTGATGTTTAGATTAGCAGTAATATACTCGTGATCAGCTATAATTGATGGTAAGACGTCAACATTAGTAACCATGTCCGGCATGTTTGTAATAAACACATCAATAAGTGTTTTAGTGTTATTTGTTATTCTAGTGGGTGTATTTATTATTTGATGTAGTTTTGAGGTTTTTATAATTTTATGTAGCTTAGCGCCAGCATCTAGTAGGTTATCGTTTAAGTCACCTATAATAAATAGTGGTTTGTTATGCAAGTTCATTTTAGTAAAAACATCCAACAGATAATTAAAAGATTTTGTTAAACAATAACAGTGTCTATATATTATACATCCTACAATAATAGAAGGGAGCTTACGACATTGTACTTTCAACCATATCTGTTCAATACCTTTGTAGGTGCTTGAATCACTTGTTATTAAGTTAGCTTGTATATAATCACGTACTGTAGCCTACATATATACACGTACCTCCAACTCGTCCTCCGTCACATCGAAATAGTATATATCCAGGGAAGCTAATTAGACTCTCAGGCGTTTGTTCGGTCAGCCATGATTCTGTTATACACAAAACGTCAATTTCTCTCTCTTCAAGAAGAGTTTCTACTTCGTCAAGTTTTGGAAGAAGGGACCTAGCATTAAAATAATCAATGTTTAAGTTGTCCTTTGGAGATCTAGTACTTGATATATCGGCTATACCAGCATTGCCAACTACCTAACTAGAATATTCATGGCATAAACGGCTCTTATGTCCTAGTTCATAGCAAGAGTAACACTTTATTTGGTGATCATAACGACATCCTGCTTGTTGGTGATTGTGTTCACCACAGTTATAACAACCAACATACTGTGGTTGTGATCTCCATTGTGTTCTTTGTCCTCTTGTGTCATGATTGATTCCCTCTGTATAACCTTCATGCCTATCATTCCGTCTTTGGTAAGAAAGAGCTTCATGTTGCTGATACTCATAGGAATCATTATTTCTATGGTAGTTTTTTGGTCGTTGTTGTGTTCGCCGTGTATAATGTTTACCGTTTTGAATAGTTTGGTTTGAATGGTTCTCTCTATTGTGCGAGTTGCTGTGTCGTCTTGTCTCATGTGAAATAGAATGAGCTATTTGGTGTACCTGAGAAGATCTTATGGTGTCATACTGCTTATGTAACAGTCCTTTCCTAACATTATCCCAGTCCGAGCAAACAATGTGACGCTCCTGCATAGTAGCCACGTGCGGGCAGGCACGCGCGTCGGCTGCCCAGCCATTTAGAAACCGGCTGGCGGCAGCCGGCTGGCCGGCTTTTCCTTAGTATATATCCTACGACAATGTAACTAATGTCTGGGATATTCTTATGTTGTTTCACAGCTTGAAGCTGCCCTTATTCTTAACCAACACATCTTAGTATATTTTATTCTCGATAGTTGATTGTTTCATTATAATATATAAGATGTAAGTCTAGTGAGAGTGGGAGGAGACGAGAGAGAGAGAGCGAGCGAGCAGGGTGGGGGAGGTGAGTGTTGCTTTTCCTCCTCCCTCCTCCCTCCCGGAGGAGTTGGTCGCCGCGTGGTCTTTACTCTCGGTTTTGATTGGCTGGTGGTTCCTGGCGCCTTCTGCAGGCCTGCTGCCGGGTGACGTAGCGGCCTGTGATTGGCTGACCACCGTGCCTTTGTGTGGGATCCTGGAGGGGTCCAGAGGAGCTATTCTGAATTCTCCTCAGAGCTCACCTCACTGTCGTACCCTTCGGACCCCCTTGATATCTATCCCTCTCAACCCCACTTAGAAACTTTCTCTCTTACTTTGTATACCTTCTTTCCACTACTTCACCAGTCTATTTAATTACCCCATCCCCTTGATAGACCTTATATCTATCATTGTATTAACGACGAGCTCTCAGATAACTAGATAGGATTTTGGGCCTTATGCAGAGATATAATTGTTAATGAGACCTAGGAAGCTTTTTTGTTGTCTCATATTTGGTGGTTTCATGCTTGCTAGTGTGTTCTTGTGGCAGGTGAGCAGGGGCTAGACCGGAGGGGGGGTTTTTGCGATTCTTTAAGTAAAGTCTGCTGGTGCAAGTCCTGTGGACCTGCACGACTTTACTAGGATACCCGTGGGAGTCTGGGGGCATTATCTTGTCTGTGTGCCTGTGTGTCTAGTGTTGTGTTGTGTGAGGGCCCTTGCCTAGTCCATTCAGCACTGCGCTAGCACGTCTTGCGTTTGTTTTAGGGTCGCCAGGAGAGAGTCAGATACTTGGGATCTGAGTCTCTCAAGAGAGCACCCTTTCAATTAGAGTAACTTGGCGCACAGACTTGGGAACGTCCCTAGGCTAGAGCAGGTGGCTGAGCCCGAGTATCCGAAGCCTATATCCTTCCGGCTAGACCTCTGCCACCTGACAGATTAACAGCTAGCGGTTTATTATATCTGTATGCTTGTTATTGGGCCACAGTTTACCGTCTTTGTGAGCATTGTGAGTCAGGGAGTGGCTTAGAGACTGTCCGAGCAGGCTTGCCTGACTAAGAGTGAGAAGCACACCTGTATGTGGTTATGTTGCGAGTTGCTGCCTTTATTTAATTATACCTATGCCATTATACACTGTATGGCCTATCACTAGTATTTATTCCTGCTTATGAGATAAGAGTTCTCATAACAGCTAGCGGTTTATTATATCTGTATGCTTGTTATTGGGCCACAGTTTACCGTCTTTGTGAGCATTGTGAGTCAGGGTGTGGCTTAGAGAGACTGTCCGAGCAGGCTTGCCTGACTAAGAGTGAGAAGCACACCTGTATGTGGTTATGTTGCGAGTTGCTGCCTTTATTTAATTATACCTATGCCATTATACACTGTATGGCCTATCACTAGTATTTATTCCTGCTTATGAGATAAGAGTTCTCTAAATCCGTAACTTCTAAGCATCAGATCCTACAGTAGCCGCATGCAGTTTAGAAACCTGCATCTTGCCTACCTGTACGATGTTTTGAGGACTGTTTGCTTTCACCTTCTTTCACGCAGGGGTGATTAGTTGTATTAATTAACAACGTTAAATGTACTTTCTTCTAGTTTGTTATTAAATTGTTTCTGCAATTTAATTCCGTTATCTATCTTTTCCTTGAAGCTTTAAGTCAACTTAATTGTGTGATCTTTTATATAGCCTGCTTGACTATCGGCAGTCTATAGTGCGTGCACCCTGTAACCGAGTCATAGGATACCTTGTTGTCCAGGCAGGACTCTTGACGGTTTAGGGTGGTTTGTTGCCTGGGTTTATAGATAAGGGTGGGATCTAGCGTTTTCCGTTGTTGCTTGTTGCCGCATACCTAGTCCAATAGAAAGAGCCCAGTGTTTATATATCCCAGGACGTAACAAATGGCGACCTTGCATAGGATTTACTGAACAGAGGAATATAGTGGTCATTTGTTTTGAGATTCCTTATGATTAAAGGAATACAGTGGACATAGATTTTTTTTTGGAGCAACCAATATAACACATTAACACCTTACGAGCGGCCTATGCGGTTTATTTATGTGTACCGCACAGCGGGGTGTTTTTAGCCAAAATAGGGCTGTTTACGTGATCATTTTCATGCCTAAATAAGACCCAGAACGTAAAACAAGTACCTATCCCTGAAAGGGCATAAACAGAGCTTTCGAATGACACCATAACGATCCTTGTATGATGGATAGTTTTCTTGCAATAACCGTGCAACGCGAGTGCAAAAAGCAGGTAATTCGGTACTTTCAGTACATAATTGAGTATGTAGCGAGTGAGAGAGGGAGGAGGGAGCTGAGATTTGTGTCAGTAGGTTCGCCGCGGTGGTCTGGAGCAGTCATACGCTCGCTAGTCTCCTGCCACCACTTGTCTCTCTCTCTCAGCCACATTACGTGCTGAAATTGCCACTCGAGTTATGTCGAGCGCCGCCACATAGTCCAGCTTTATTTAACTCGACTTATGTTGCTCGCCGCTAATTAAGGGTTAAAGACTTCAAATAACATTAGTATATACATACTTGCATAGGAGATAAGGCACATTCTATAACCGTGATAATTACTGCAGTGCACAAACATGTCTAATACATCAGAACACAGTGGTGGGTCAGGTCACGATACAGGCTCGGAGGGAGAAAGACCTGTGGAGTGGCTAGTCGATAGCGAGGAGGGTGCTAGAAGATTTTTAGAGGTGCCCCTTACCGCTGCCAGGGTGTTGAAGCTGAATAAGTATGGCTTAAAGTGTGTGGCAGGTCTTCAGGGTCACCAGGGTTTAAGTGGCATGAGGAAAGATCAGCTGAGGACTTTGATATTGGGTTTAGAAGGGAGAGACCTGGGTGGAGAGGCGACTGGGGGCCCCGGTCCCCAGCCCCCCCTCCACTCACCCGCCGGCTTTAGCACCGCCTACAGCTCCGCATCGCCACTGAGAAAACTCTATCCTAATTTGAGTATTTCATATCCCAATTCCCTTTATTCATTGCATGAACAGTAGTTAAGTGCTTGTTTAACCTCCACATAGTTCTGTAGTTGCCGTGCATGTTATTTTATTGCTTTTCTGACTGATAAACATTGTTGTTTACATTTGTTATCCTAGCTTGTAGCAGACGACGCACGCGCACCTCTAAATCGACCTAGCTTTGTATTTTCTTATTAACTCTAGTAGTTATCGTATTCAGTATCCTACTGTAGCTATATATATCTGTAATTTTAGTTGTTGCTTGCATGATCTTGTACTGTAGTAACCTTTGACTGATAACTTTGTTTATCTAAATATAATCCTGCTCGACTAGCCTACAGTGACACCAGCGCCATCTGTTGATACAGTATATTAACCCCTTGTGTGCAGTTACACTTTATTTTTATATAATCTCTATTTGGTGAATTGTATATTTAGTCACATATTCTATTACATATATATATATATATATTTGTTTTGCTTTTTTAGGTAGGTTATCACCCCTGGTAGCCTATTTCTGCATATTTCATACTTTTTTGTTTGTGGTTATTTTTGTTTTCGGTTAGTCTAGGCTATCATCCCTGGTGGCCTATTTCTGCGTACGGTACTTCAATTTTTAAATTTTCAGTTAGGCTATCACCGCTGGTGGCCTATTTCTGCGTACCGGTATTTCATAATTTTTGTTTTCGGTTAATTTTGTTTTCGGTTAGTCTAGGCTATCATCCCTGGTGGCCTATTTTTAAATTTTCAGTTAGGCTATCACCGCTGGTGGCCTATTTCTGCGTACCAGTATTTCATAATTTTTGTTTTCGGTTAGTCTAGGCTATCACCGCTGGTGGCCTACTTCTGCGTACCGGTATTTCATAATTTTTGTTTTCGGTTAGTCTAGGCTATCATCCCTGGTGGCCTATTTCTGCGTACTTCAATTTTTAAATTTTCAGTTAGGCTATCACCGCTGGTGACCTATTTCTGCGTACCGGTATTTCATAATTTTTGTTTTCGGTTAGGATAGGCTATAACCCCTGGTGGCCTATTTCTGTTTAAATAAACATAAAATTGTTTTCGGTTCGGCTATCACTGCGTATTCAAATTTAATTTTGTTTTGTTTTAATTTTTGGTTAGGCTATCACCGCTGATAACCTATTTGTGTGTATTTCAACATTTTGTTTTCGGTTAGGCCTATTTAAGTAAGTGAAGCGACCTGAAGGGAGTGAAGTGTTTTTAAAGTGAGTTTAGTGTTTTTAAAGTGAGTTAAGTGTTTTTAAGTGAGTGAAGTGAACTGAAGAAAGTGATCGTCACCATGCCTCGTGCCTGTACGAACTGCGCCGGTAGGTTTGGTGCTTCCATGTTTGCTCCTGCCGATCCACAAGTCTGCCGACTCTGCCAGCAACGAGAGGATTTGACAGCAAAATTGGATGAAGCCCTCAACAAGATCAACGCCCTCACCAGGAAGCTGGAATCACTCCAAGAGTTTGTAACACTCAACGTTGGAGTATCACTAACTCAAATTGTTTCAACTCCAGCATCCACCACCGCCCCAACGTCATCTGCCAACAATCCAACACCTGCAGTAGACACTGCAGCAGATGCTTCTGACGAACCTGAGCCGACATCAAACCAGGACAGCCGCCCTGTTCACCTTAGTCTCTCCCCCACTCCTCGTGCAAGAAGCCTGCTAGCACGAACAGTACCAACCCCTCGCCCCCGTTCTAACCACTCCTCTCCCCGACCTGTACGTAGAGTCCCGCCACCACAGGTTTCCGGATTTACACCAGTGAGGAACGGTGCACGGCCAACGCAGAAAAGGTCTCGTCTACCAGTCACAATGTCCAACAGATTTGAGATATTGGTAGAGATGGAAGACGAACCAGAAGAGACCAGGCTCGTTGGGGATTCCATCCTACGAGGACAGGTCGAAGAGTTCTGCGACATTCCCAAATCAACGAAAAAGATTTTGCATCCCAGGAGCTGGACTGGACGACATTGTGGAAGCCTTCGAAGATACCACAAAGGATGCAAATGAAAATACCCTTTTTGTCATCCATGCTGGTTCAAATGACGTCATGCGCACCAGATCCGAAGAGTTGATGGAGAAATATCGCAAGATGATCCAGCACTACAAAAACAAGTCAAGGAATATCATCATCTCAGGCATTCTCCCCAAGATTGACGCACCTGACAAATTCTACGACAAGGCTTTCAGCACAAATAGCCGACTAAAACATTTGTGTCTGAGGGAAGAAGTTGAATTCATCAACCTCTGGGACAACTTCTACAACCAGCCTACTCTGTTCCACAAGGATGGCACTCATCTAAACCCTGTGGGTTCAGCACGCATGGGTCGTCTCCTACACGAAGCAGTCCGCAGCCATGGATCAAAAAACGCCATCCGAGAAGAAGCAGCAGTGACATAAATCATCCAATGCCAAGAAAAAAAACAGAGGCAACCGAGGACCACCAGCGATAAGGACCGAAGACAGCGAGGACCGAGGACAGCCATGAACATAAATGTAGATCCGACAAGAACCAAAAATATTATTAAAGAGCGTTCCGTGAGTTCTAAAATAACAAATTTAAAGGTTTTCTATGCAAACGCTCGTAGCATACGCAATAAATGTTCAGATTTAGAGGAGCTAGTGTTTACAGAAAATTATGATGTGATTGGCATAACAGAATCTTGGCTCAATACAGAAGATAGAGACTTTTTTGCAGAGTATTCACTTCCCGGTTATGTAATGTTTGAGAAAAGCCGAATAAATCGAAATGGAGGTGGCGTTTTACTTTATATCAAAGAAAGTCTTAACCCTACCCTCTTGTCAAAACCTCAAATTGTGAACGTCGACGCATCTTTTGTGCTAATAAAGAATAATAAAGGTACCAAAATAATATATGCATTAATATACAGACCTCCAGCTCAATCAGTGCAAACTGACCGAGATATTTACGAACAAATTGCAGATGTAAGTAACTCGCAAGATACCGTAATTTTTGGTGACTTTAATTTACCTGTGACCAAGTGGGGCGATACTCTTACTTCACACTCCGGACATGACTTGTATACGAACTTGCAAGAGAGTTCGCTTTATCAATTTGTTGGAACGCCGACCCGTGGTAATAACGTTCTTGACATTGTACTTGCAACAAAAGAAGAATTAATAGAGAATTTGAATGTTGGTGATGAATTCAGTAACAGCGACCATCGTACGATAACTTTCACTTTAAAGTTTACTAGTAACGAACCAAATAGTAGCATCGAAAAAGTCCCTAATTTCAAGAAAGCAAACTTCCATAAACTTAGAGCTATGTTTAAAGAAACTGACTGGAGCTTTTTAATTCACAATAACGACATTAATACAGCTTGGAAGTTATTCGAAGCCACTTACCTAAAAGCAGTGCAAGACTGCATACCATCGAAAACTCGGCGTCCAGGCCATAATAATAAGCCCAAATGGTGGAATAAAGATATTTCAAACTGCCTGCTTGCTAAAAAATTTGCTAATGATAGATTAAAATCCTCACAAAATGACGAAGAACGGCTGAAATTTGTAGAGCTACGACGCAAAGCCAAAAAGTTAATTAAGCAAAGTAAAAAGACCTTAGAGTTACATATTGCGAATCAAAGTAAAACAAACCCGAAAGAATTCTATAGTTATATCAGAAAGAAAAAAGTCGTTACTTCAACTGTTGGACCGTTAGTCGATGAAAATGGAGAATACACCAAAGACGAAGAACAAATGAGTAATGCCCTCAATACCTTCTTTGCATCAGTTTTTACAACAGAAGACCTCAGTGATATCCCTACACCATTGCCGATTCAGATTGATAATTCAGATGTTCTAAGCAATATCACCGTTACAGAGAGAGAAGTATTGAATTGTTTAGATAAACTCGAGGTAAATAAAACGCCTGGACCTGATACAATCTCGCCTAGAGTTCTAAAGGAAGCTAAGGATGAGCTCTCTAAACCACTGACATTACTATTCAATAAATCCTTGCAGTCTGGAACTATGCCCGATCAGTGGAAGCTAGCCAACGTAACACCGATATTAAAAAAAGGCAGCAAATCCCTACCCAGTAACTATCGTCCAATTAGCTTAACCTCAGTTGTATGTAAAATGCTAGAAACGGTCATACGAGACAGACTCGTAAATCACTTAGAGGAAAATAACATACTTAAAGATACTCAACACGGCTTTCGTAAAAAATGTTCCTGTTTAACAAACCTCTTAGACTTCTTCCACGATATCCTCAACCTCTACGATGAGAGTAAAGCTGTAGATATTATATACCTTGATTTTCAAAAGGCCTTTGACAAAGTTCCCCACAAACGTTTACTGCTAAAACTAAAAGCGCATGGAATACAAGACGGTGTGTTGAAATGGATAGAAAATTGGCTCAGCGACAGAAAGCAAAGAGTAGTCATAAACGGTAAGGCATCAAAATGGACCAATGTAAGTAGCGGGGTACCCCAGGGATCGGTACTAGGACCAATTCTCTTTCTAATTTACATCAACGACATAGATGAGGGTCTCACCTGTACAATTTCAAAATTTGCTGACGATACAAAAATTGCAAATAGCGTACTCTCAAAAGAACAAGTTGACGATATGCAACACAATCTAGATAAATTGTCATGTTGGGCCCAAATTTGGCAAATGAGTTTCAATGCGGATAAATGTAAAGTACTACATATCGGATACCTAAATGAGAAAGCAAACTATTCGATGAATGGCACTCAGCTTAAGAATGTAAACAGAGAAACCGATCTGGGAGTAACAATATCGAGTAACCTAAAACCGAGTCAACAATGTTCAGAAGTTGTTAAGAAGGCAAACAAAATAAAGGGGAGGTGTGGTGGAGTGGTCTTGCCACTGGCCTGGTAATCCAAAGGTCCCGGGTTCAAATCCCGATGTATCAATGGGAAGATATTATTGGGATGGAATTTGTGCTGTACCTAGTATCAGTGAATTACCACAAGCCCACCGAAATGTCAATAAAATACCCTCATTGTTCCCTGATTAAATAGCACTGTATGAATATTCCCATATTCAAAATATGCTTAGGGGTGCAATGCCTGGTGAGTTATCTGCTCAACAGGTGGCGTTGTGTGTGTGTGTAAGTGTGAGAGTCTGAGTGTAGGGGGTGAGACAGTGAAGCACGGGAACGAGATGGCTTCAGAGATGGGGTCGTTTCGGGCCATGAGTGAGCACCGTGCCTCATGTGAAGGCAAGATGGCAGGTGCTCGTTGTACTCTACGTGCTTCACATGTCTCACTCCCTAGACTGGAACAAGACGTCACGGGCTTCACTGTTCATTGTAAAGCGGTGAATGTTAAGGCTCTCAGCCTATGCCCGAGAGGAAGTAAGTTGGAATATATAAAAAAAAAAAAAAAAAAAAAAAAAAATTGGCTTTATAGGCAGGTCATTTGAGCATAAATCCAAAGAAGTTATCCTAACCCTTTACAATTCATTAGTCCGCCCTCTTCTGGAATACTGCGTTCAATCCTGGTGCCCTTATTACCAAAAAGATATAAACAAGCTAGAACGAGTTCAACGTAGAGTTACCAAAATGATACCTAGCCTAAAGAACAAACCATACGAAGATTGTCATAGAGAATTAAATCTATTTCCTTTAACCCAGCGCAGATTAAGAGGTGACTTAATTCAAGTGTTCAAAATTATCAAAGGCATCGACAATATAAACTGTAAACTGTAGTAAGTACTTCACTATCGACCAATCTAATTACACGCGGGGAAACGGTTGCAAAATTATTGGTAAATCTTTTAACTCACACGAATCTAAGAATTTCTTCTTCAATCGAGTTGTCAACTTGTGGAATGGGCTTCCCCGAAACGTTATAGACTGCATCACCGTTGATTCATTTAAACTCCGCCTAGACAAATATCTCGCATCAAACCCGCGACTGACTGCGTTTGTAAAGAATAACTTTATTTTATCCCCCCCTCAGTTACTAACCCATCTGTCCCCTACTAACTTCCTAATCCTGCCACGGACATTAGTTCCAGGGCAGTAATTCCCTTTCCAATGTTCCCTTACCCACTCTAAACCACTGTTTGGACACTTGATCCTCAGTGTTTTGGAGGACAAGCAACCTAGAAGGGTCACTAGATCTGTTGTTGGTTGATTTCCTTTGTACTCCTTTGTACTCCTTTGTACACTCTACCCCCATATCAAACGTCAGGGTGCCTGAATTTAGTACATACCCCCAAGTTGATGGTCAATGGCAGCGTGGAATTCAATCACAGGGACCCTCCCCATTAAATGCATCTTCCCCTCCTCAAGGGTTGACTCCAGATTTGTTGTTTCGGCTTGAGATGGCCAAGGTTGAGGCTGCTAGAGCTCAGGTTGAGGCCGCCGAAAGACAGGTTAGTGTGCAGGCTGAGGTTGCTAGAGCTCGGGTTGAGGCTACCGAAAGACAGGCTAGTGTGCAGGCTGAGGCTGCTAGAGCTCAGGTTGAGGCTGCAGAGAGAACAGCTATACGAGAGGCTGAACTGCAGGCAGAGTCTACTAGGTATCGGGCTGACAGGGAGCTGGAGAGATCTCGAGTGGAGGTAACAGGGCGAAATATTGGGGGAGGTAATAGACATCGGGACCAATCATTGTCGCACCTGCTTAAACTAGTTCCTGTGTTCGATGAATCATGTGTAACTGAGTTTTTTATGCGATTTGAGAAGAAGTGTCAGGAACACCAGTGGCCTCAGGAAAAGTGGGCAGCATTAGTTTCATCAAGACTCCTAGGAAAGGGGCTAAAAGCGTATGATGCACTACCTTTAGAGTCCTGTGTAGTTTATGATGAGCTAAAGAAGGCTGTGCTACGGGCCTATGAGTTACAACCAGAAACTTACCGCTTGAAGTTTCGGGGTGTTACTAAGGGCAAGGATAGTACCTTCCTAGAACACGCCCGGGACTTGTCTGATGCACTACGACATTGGCTGCGTTCTGAGAGGGCAGCTACTTTTGAGGAGTTGAAGGAGTTGGTTCTCTTGGAGCAGTTCTTTAAGTGCACAGGCGGGGACTTAACATTAAATATAAAGGAAAAAAATCCTAGAACTCTCCAGGAGGCAGCAGAAATGGCTGACCTCCGACTGTCGTTAATTCGAGGGTGTGGAGCAGCAGCTAGGAGTGAGTCGGGTGCAAAGGATCGTACCCCTCCCCCTCCCAAGAATTTTGATACACATAAATACACAAAACCATCTAGCACTGACAATAAAACTGAACATAAACCAAATACCGTCCCGTATAAGAAGTCTTATGGTACCTCCCACTCTCAAGGGAAACCAAAGAGTAAAGAGTGCTTTGCATGTCACAAGGAGGGTCACTTTGCAAATGCTTGTCCGAACAAGCCACCAGACAAGGTTGTGTCATTGGTCCGCAGCATAGGGGTGTCGCCTATATCTTCCGAGTTTGCCAAGGGTAGTTCGTCAGAGGTTGGGACACAGCCTGTGTTCAAGAGTCCGGAAGGCTCGAACCCTGTCCGCGACGTCTTTGGGGGTCATAGAGGGCATGGTTTTGTGAGGTGGGCTGGCGAAAGGCGAGGAGTTAAGCTATTGCGTGATACTGGGGCTTCTCAGACCTTGTTAAAGAACTTTACTGGTAGGCCGATTAACGCTGCTCGGGTGGTGGTAGTTCAGGGGATCAATGCTACGAAGTCCTACCCGCTGGTGCGGATGGAGCTGGAGGTGGGTGGTGTGGCGAAGGAACTGGATGTCGGAATTGTAGAGAACTTGCCTGTTGGGGGCGTCGACCTCCTCCTCGGCAACGACTTTGCGGTGCCTGCTTCTAAGGTTTCACCCTTGGTCGTTGCCGAGAAGGCGGCCGACGTTAGTAGGGAGGAACAGGAGTGGGTTGAGAAGTGTAGCGTACAAACCATGGCGTGTGTTGTGATGCGTTCTCAGACATCCGGAGCCTTGCAGCCACCTCCTAAGTCTATCAAACCGCGGAGGAAAGGTCACAAGAAAACGGGAAGTGTTGGTCAATTGGAGAGTTTTGAGCCGGCAGTGTTTCTTGGTGACTCATTATTGGCACCTATGTTAAAGTCTGGAGAGGCCCCGGGGCCTGTCACCGCTAGTGCAGGTGCAGGGCAGGAAGAGACTCTGCGACAGCATCGTTATGCGCAGCGTGAGGAAAGGATGGCTCAGCGGGACATTGGAGGTGGAAATAAATTATTTAAGATGAACTTGGATAATCTGGCACCTGCTGATATATGTTCCTTGCAGCTGGAAGATCCTGAAGTCAGGGCGTGTGGTAATGGTGCTATCAAACTGGAGAGCGAGGGGGATGCGCAGCCTGGTGATTTTTTCTTGTCCGAGGGGATCTTGTATCGGAGACATCAGGATCCCAAGAAAAAGTGGGATGGCGGGTCGATTAGTGGACCAGTTAGTAGTACCGAGGGTGTGCCGTGAGAGCTTATTGAGATTAGCTCATGATGTGCCTTTGGCAGGGCACCTGGGGGCACGTAAGACGGAGGCAGCTCTCAGCAAGCTTTTCTGGTGGCCTGGGTTAAAGGCGAGTGTCGTGTCATGGGTGTCACAGTGTCACACTTGTCAAGTTGTTGGGAAACCCAATCAGGTCATCCCGAGAGCCCCGTTACAACCCATCCCTGTCATTGGGCCGCCTTTCAGCAAGGTAGTTATCGATATGGTTGGCCCATTGCCCCCCACTAGTGCCGGCAATAAATTGTTACTAACTGTAATGGATGTAGCAACACGGTATCCAGATGCTTACCCCATGCGCAACGGGATGGCTAAGACTGTTGTCAAAAACCTACTTGTCTATTTCTCTCGTTATGGGTACCCTCAGGAGATCCAGTCTGATCAGGGATCCAATTTTACTTCTGCTCTGTTTAAGCAGACCATGCAGCAACATGGGATAGTGTCTGTGGTGTCATCTGCCTACCATCCCGAGAGTCCGGGAGTTTTGGAAAGGTGGCACTCGACTCTCAAGAGTATGTTGCGGTGTTATTGCATGGAGAATGGGAAGGACTGGGATCTAGGTCTCCCATAAGTTTTATTTGCTGCGAGAGAAGTACCTCGGGAGAGCTTGGGATTTAGCCCGAACGAGTTGGTTTTTGGACACAAGGTCAGGGGGCCCCTCCACATAGTCAAGGAGATCTGGGAGGGAGTCACAAAGCCATGCTCGCTTCTAAAGTATGTAGTTGAAAGCCGTGAGAGAATGCTAAAGAGCTTGGAGGTAGCAGGTCGGAACCTTAAGAGTTCACAAGCTCAGATGAAGGACAGATACGACCAGAAGGTGAAGCCGAGGGAGTTTGAAGTAGATCAGGAAGTACTGATACTACTGCCTCTGGTGGGACACCCCTTGTCTGCCAAGTATTCTGGTCCGTATCGGGTTGTAAGGAAGGTTTCTGATCTCGACTATTTAGTAGCTACTCCTGATCGTAAGAAAAAGAACCAACTTTGCCACGTAAATTTGATGAAAGAGTATGTGAGGCGCCCCTCCGAGCCTCTCACTGTCCCGGTGTTGATCTGCAGCGATCGTGGTGGAGAAGGAGGAAGGGACAGTCAAGCTGCGGGGGAGGATAATTGGGACTGTCATGTTTCCGCGGACCAGTGGGCGGGGAATTCTAGACAAGTGGCTCACGAGTTGATATTGCACCTGCCTGAGCAACAGCGTGTAGCTGTGCAGCACTTGTTTGATTCAAACCCAGCGGTTTTCGTGGAGCATCCTGGCCTCACTACTCAAGCGGTGCACGATGTCGATGTTGGGGACCACCCGCCCTTTAAATCAGTGCCATACCGTGTTCCCCCTATTAAATTACCAGCACTTAGGGAGGAGCTGGATTATATGCTGAAACGTGGGCTGATTTCTGAGGGTGCAGTAAGGTGGACTTCCACCGTCACACTGCAGCCCAAACCAGATGGCAAGGTGCGGTTTTGTATAGATTTCCGCAGGTTGAATGGTTTAACCCCCACAAATGCCTACCCTCTCCCTCGCGTGGACGACAGTGTGGATAAGATAGGAAAGGCCAAGTTCCTCACTAAGATAGACCTTGTTAAGGGTTATTGGCAAGTGCCCTTGTCTGAGCGAGCGCGAGAGGTGTGTGGGTTTGTGGTGGACGGTGCCACATATCGTTGCCATGTTATGTCATACGGACTGAAAAATGCCCCTGCAACGTTTCAGAAATTAATGAACGACATTGTAGCCGACATTCCCAACTGTACGGTGTACCTAGATGATGTCATAATATACGACGATGATTTTAACAGTCACTGTGCTCACATCGGACAGCTTTTTAATAAACTGAATGAAGCAGGTTTGGTGGTAAACCTGGGTAAGTGCGATTTTGTCAAAGCCACAGTTTTGTACCTGGGGTTCGAGGTGGGGATGGGTCAGGTGTGCCCTCCACAGACAAAGATCAAAGCCATCGATCAGTTTCCCCAGCCTACGACTAAGAAACAAATCATGCGGTTTCTAGGTATGATAGGCTATTATCGTCGCTTCATCAAAGGCTATTCGACTGTACTTGCACCTTTAACTGACTTATTATCTAAGGACAAGAAGTTCCGGTGGTCTCCTGAGTGTGCAGAGGCGTTTTCCTTGGTGAAACACCTGTTATGTACCCACCCCATACTCAGGGCCCCGGACTTCAGCAGACCTTTTCAGCTGGCGACTGATGCCAGTGGCGTAGGGGCTGGGGCTGTCTTGTTACAGACAGATGATGAAGGTATTGAACATCCAGTGAGTTTTTACAGTAAAAAATTCAATAGTGCACAAAGGAATTACTCTGTAATTGAAAAAGAACTCCTGGCGATAGTGCTGGCGCTCAGGCACTTCGATGTATATGTTCCTGCTTTCAGACCAGTCGTAGTGGTTTATACCGATCATCACCCTCTGAAATTCTTGAATCAGTTTCATAACCGGAATATGAGGCTGACCAGGTGGTCACTCATGCTTCAGGAGTATAATTTGGACATACGCCATATTGCCGGTTCTGATAACGTGATCGCGGATTGTCTATCAAGGGTGGATGATGTTGGTTAGACTGCTACAGGATTGAGGGTCGAGTGTGGAGGAAAATAGGCTGTCACTGTAGTTCAGCCGAAAAAAAAAAAAAAGCAAAAAACCTTATAAAAACTCTTTATTTTTATAACGTGTAGAATTTTTTATAAGATGTTGTAGCAGTATCTAAGTTGAATGTTTCCGCTTATTGTCGCTAAGTTAGTTGAACTTGCTCGGTGGAGTGCAACAGTCTTTATTTTTGTTTATATATAGTGCCTTGTGTCGCAACAGTGTGTGGTACTATGAGAAGCTTTCTGTTAGATATGAAGAACTTAGTCAAGTGTCTTATATCTTGGGGGAGGTGTGACGCTCCTGCATAGTAGCCACGTGCGGGCAGGCGCGCGCGTCGGCTGCCCAGCCATTTAGAAACCGGCTGGCGGCAGCCGGCTGGCCGGCTTTTCCTTAGTATATATCCTACGACAATGTAACTAATGTCTGGGATATTCTTATGTTGTTTCACAGCTTGAAGCTGCCCTTATTCTTAACCAACACATCTTAGTATATTTTATTCTCGATAGTTGATTGTTTCATTATAATATATAAGATGTAAGTCTAGTGAGAGTGGGAGGAGACGAGAGAGAGAGAGAGCGAGCGAGCAGGGTGGGGGAGGTGAGTGTTGCTTTTCCTCCTCCCTCCTCCCTCCCGGAGGAGTTGGTCGCCGCGTGGTCTTTTCTCTCGGTTTTGATTGGCTGGTGGTTCCTGGCGCCTTCTGCAGGCCTGCTGCCGGGTGACGTAGCGGCCTGTGATTGGCTGACCACCGTGCCTTTGTGTGGGATCCTGGAGGGGTCCAGAGGAGCTATTCTCCTCAGAGCTCACCTCACTGTCGTACCCTTCGGACCCCCTTGATATCTATCCCTCTCAACCCCACTTAGAAACTTTCTCTCTTACTTTGTATACCTTCTTTCCACTACTTCACCAGTCTATTTAATTACCCCATCCCCTTGATAGACCTTATATCTAATATTGTATTAACGACGAGCTCTCAGATAACTAGATAGGATTTTGGGCCTTATGCAGAGATATAATTGTTAATGAGACCTAGGAAGCTTTTTTGTTGTCTCATATTTGGTGGTTTCATGCTTGCTAGTGTGTTCTTGTGGCAGGTGAGCAGGGGCTAGACCGGAGGGGGGGCTTTTTGCGATTCTTTAAGTAAAGTCTGCTGGTGCAAGTCCTGTGGACCTGCACGACTTTACTAGGATACCCGTGGGAGTCTGGGGGCATTTTCTTGTCTGTGTGCCTGTGTGTCTAGTGTTGTGTTGTGTGAGGGCCCTTGCCTAGTCCATTCAGCACTGCGCTAGCACGTCTTGCGTTTGTTTTAGGGTCGCCAGGAGAGAGTCAGATACTTGGGATCTGAGTCTCTCAAGAGAGCACCCTTTCAATTAGAGTAACTTGGCGCACAGACTTGGGAACGTCCCTAGGCTAGAGCAGGTGGCTCAGCCCGAGTATCCGAAGCCTATATCCTTCCGGCTAGACCTCTGCGACCTGGCAGATTAACAGCTAGCGGTTTATTATATCTGTATGCTTGTTATTGGGCCACAGTTTACCGTCTTTGTGAGCATTGTGAGTCAGGGTGTGGCTTAGAGACTCTGTTCGAGCAGGCTTGCCTGACTAAGAGTGAGAAGCACACCTGTATGTGGTTATGTTGCGAGTTGCTGCCTTTATTTAATTATACCTATGCCATTATACACTGTATGGCCTATCACTAGTATTTATTCCTGCTTATGAGATAAGAGTTCTCTAAATCCGTAACTTACTTTCTTTGCTAAGCATCAGATCCTACAGTAGCCGCATGCAGTTTAGAAACCTGCATCTTGCCTACCTGTACGATGTTTTGAGGACTGTTTGCTTTCACCTTCTTTCACGCAGGGGTGATTAGTTGTATTAATTAACGTAACGTTAAATGTACTTTCTTCTAGTTTGTTATTAAATTGTTTCTGCAATTTAATTCCGTTATCTATCTTTTCCTTGAAGCTTTAAGTCAACTTAATTGTGTGATCTTTTATATTGCCTGCTTGACTATCAGCAGTCTATAGTGCGTGCACCCTGTAACTGAGTCATAGGATACCTTGTTGTCCAGGCAGGACTCTTGACGGTTTAGGGTGGTTTGTTGCCTGGGTTTATAGATAAGGGTGGGATCTAGCGTTTTCCGTTGTTGCCGCATACCTAGTCCAATAGAAAGAGCCCAGTGTTTATATATCCCAGGACGTAACAACAACTACACATTTACATGTTTACGAATGTTATTATATCGAGGAGTCTTAGAGCACCATTTCGGTTTAATAGCAATTTCGTATCATCGTGATTGAAGCAAAACTAATCCACTTCACCAGTTGCAAGTTTGAATGAAGCAGTGATTTTTATGATTGGCACATAATTTGTTTCACCCCACTTTATGAGCATGTCATTATAATCGTGTATTTTTGTTTGCAATTCTGTTTATTTTAGAGTTGGGGCAAGTTGACAAACATAGATATTTTTACAGTGTTCCTTCACTTCACTAACTAGAGCTCCTAACCTATCAAGGACTGTGTTCATGTCGTCTTCTCCTTCTACATCCTGTTCACCTCCATATATTACACAGTTTTCTGGGCACCAACTTAGTTTTTCTTTAACCCTGGTTGATCTCGGCCCCACACACACACACCCATTATATCATCCCACACACACACACACACCAGTTATGTCGCCCCACACACACACACTCGCCAGTTATATCGCCCCACACAAACACACTCACCGCTTATCTCGCCTCACATACACTCACCAGTTATCTCACCCCACACACACACACTCACCGGTTATCATAACACGCACACACACACATTAGCCGGTTTTCTCGACCCCCCCCACCCCCCACACACACACTCACCGGTTATCTCACCCAACACACACACACTCACCGGTTATCTTACACCACATACACTCACCGGTTATCTCACCCCACACACACACTCACCGGTTATCTCACCCCACACACACTCACCTGTTATCTCACCCCACACACGCACTCACCGGTTATCTCACACCCCTCCACACACACACACTCACCGGTTATCTCACCCCACACATACACTCACCGGTTATCTCACCCCACACACACACTCACCCGTTATCTTACACCACACACACTCACCGGTTATCTAACCCCACACACACACTCACCGGTTATCTAACCCCACACACACACTCACCGGTTATCTCACCCAACTTACACACTCACCTGTTATCTCACCCCACTCACGGTTAGCTTGCCCCACACACACACTCACTCACCGGTTATCTCATCACTCACACATACACTCACCGGTTATCTCACCCCACACACACACACTCACCAGTGTGCGACTTACTGGTCACGGTGGCCGAGCGCGCTTAGTACTCTATATTGGGAGCGCTAGCTCTGGTGTCGGGGGTTCGATCCCACGCGCCGGCAGGGGAAGTTCTCTCAAAAACTTTCCCTGGCCGTGAAGGCAAGATCTGGGCGGATCGTCTCGGGGGACCCACAAAGTCTCCTGCCCACGTCCTACTCCCTTGGAAGTATGTAGGCGCTCTCGTCAGCTGCCAGGATCAGTCTGTTGATCCATTAGGATAAGATCTAGGTTAAGACTGTGTATTTTCAGCCCCATTGGCTGCCGGCTTGAAATAAACCGATTATTAGGGGTTCGTCCCCTACGGGGAACCCCTATTGTAATCATTAAATCTGGAATTTCATCCAAATGTTTCTTACGCGCCGGTTTCGACGCAATAACTCCAGAACCGCTTTTTGGATCGGGATCAAACTTTCACAAGAGGTGCCTTTTTGTATTGGGCAACTTTTGATATGCTAAACATCCGGCATGGTGGCCAAACAGGTCCGTGGCAGCCGATTTCCCGAAAAACTTGACGCCTAAATACCGTCTCTCCCACTCACAGGAAACGACTGGGCTTTGGCATACGCACTCCCCTACTAATGCTCCGCAAATTTTATAGAGAAGGTTTTGCTTTTGCACGTGGGTTTTTTTCCGGCAATCTTGAAGAAACCTCGAATTCCACTTAAAATTCCACATCTTGAAAACTACGCCGATGATCAGAGCCATGCTTGCGTAGTTGGGTGAGGCTCGCGATTCCGAACGTTTTGATACCAAAAAAATATAAATGGGTGGAATAGTTTGGCCGCAGCATTGAAAACTGTCTATTCTTAAATTACTTTAAAACCGAATTCGCTACCACACACAAAGTTTACCGTCTACAGTCTATAGGCTTCCACGCATCCCCCAGTTTTGCTTAATAACATCATCTCTTTATTATTCAGTCCTAACTTTTGTTTTTTTATTGAACTCTCTCAAAACCGTTCGAGTCCCTACGAATTCCAGCAATTATTTAGCCAACCTACCTATACATACCTACCCTACCAAATAATAATGATAAATTCAAATTTATTTTTGGTAAATGACAGAGTATTGGCTAAGGTTTTTAACAATTCCTCCCTTTGCCAAATGCTTAGTTTAATAACAATGATATGGACCTTTAAAGTTTTGGCAATTGCCCGTGTGACTCCTATTTTAACCCTCCTAAAGTGTTACCACGAAATACCGCTAGATCCTTTCTCAAAAGTCGCTAGCATGTTGCTACATAGCCAAACAATGTTAGGATAATGCTGCAATTTCTAAAGAGTTTTGGTTTGTTTGTTTTGCAAATTTTACAATGTAGTATGACTAGAATGTCTGAAATTTTCAAATTATCCCTAGTAAATGTCTCTAGATATAAAATAAATGGCTGCTAGATTGAAGTAAATAGCTCTACATTTAGCGGTAATATGTAGCTTTACAACTGGCACCACTGCAACCACCACCCAGTGTGTCTCCACAAAATACCGCTAGATCCTTTCTCAAAAGTCGCTAGCATGTTGCTACATAGTCAAACAATGTTAGAATAATGCTGCAATTTCTAAAGAGTTTTGGTTTGTTTGTTTTGCAAATTTTACAATGTAATATGACTAGAATGTCTGACATTTTTAAATTATCCCTAGTAAATCTCTCTAGATATGAAAAAATGGCTGCTAAATTGAAGTAAATAGCTCTACATCTAGCGGTAATATCTAGCGATACAACTGGCAACACTGCCTAGCCATTCCCTTCTATCTTCCACCTCCCTCATATGTATCAACAACCACTCTAGTGAACTTTCGGTATTTAGTTTATTCAGCTTAATACTATTTATCCACATAAAATAGAAACCTATCACGATTGTTGTCTAATACAACCATAGATAATGCTATTACATATTATTTGAACATGAGGTCGAATTTAGCAGTTGTGTTTACCTTGAACAGTAATTGACAGTCTGTGACAGAACCGAAAGCTTCTCTTGCCGTGTAGTACTCAAAGAAAGCAGGGGTAATTAAGCCAAGTCAGAGATGCAGAGGTAACTTTCACAATGCATTATAACCCTAGACAGACATCAATATACCACTAAATCAGACAAATATCACTACAAAAGAGATAGGAAAATATTATATTAATGTCCTAGGTATTTGAAATTATGCAAATGAGTAAAATCCATTATGATATAATGATAATGGAATTGATTAGTAGCTGGCAACAGTGTTGCACAAAATTTTCTGAACGTATGCGAACTTCGGAGTATTTATCCCATTAATATACACATCTATCACTATTTAAATGTAATACAACCATACACAGTGCTATTACATATTATTTGAACATAATATAGGATGCTCTTTCCTTTAAACCATTTTCTATATCTATTCAAGAAAAATATAGGCCTAGCCTAGGCAGCGCTACCGGTAGGTACTAATTTATCAGTTCGAATTTTGATTGAGAGTGGGATTAGGCCTAGGCCTAGCCTAGGGCTTAACATGGGATACTGTTTGGGGTTTGGGAATAGACTGAGGCTGCTTTAGGCCTAATTAGGTAAAATTAGTCAAATCGAGACAATTGCACAGCCTAGGCCTATTAAGCAAATATTTTACCAATCTACAATAGGCCTAGTCTATTCGCTGTAAGTAGGCAAGAAATCATGACCTAGGCTATAACCTCTGTAACTAAAAAACAACTAGGCCTAGAGTGATCAAGCTAATATGTGAATTATTATATGTCGACCATTTGGGAAGAGTCAGTCAAGGAATAGCCTAGATGTGGAAATTTGCAGCCAATTTGCTCTAGCCCTATTTGATATACAGAGGTTAGAGGTCATTGTTGAGGCCCCCCCCCCCCCTCATGACATATTGTCATCATCTTATATATTGCCAGCAGGGGGCAAATAGGCCTAACCGAAAAAAATCGCCGTCAAAATAGACGCGAACTTAACCACGGCGATCGACACATGCAAACACGGCGGTGGAGCGGCGACGAAAGCTTGCCATCATGTTCCCGTCCATTTTGAATGCCATTGGATACAATAATATGTTGAGGGGGGAAAATAGGCCTAACCAAACTGCAGCGATCGACCATGTAAACATGACGGCGGCGGCGGCGGTGGACGCTTGCGATCATGTTCCCGTCTATTTTGACTGCCATTGGATACAATAATATGTTGAGGGAAGGGCTTTGCGGCAATTTTTTTGGTTGTTTGCCCCCTACTGGCAATATATATGATGATAACATGTCATGGGGGGGTGAGGGGGGCTTTCAACATATTATTGTATCGAATGGCATTCAAAATAGACAGGAACATTATCCCAAGCGTCCAACGCCGACACCGCCGCGGCTGCTGAAGAACAAGGAAATTAGCAATAGGTTTCATTGTGAACTGGAGGAAATTAATAGAAATAAGGAAGCTAGGCCTAGCGATGTAAATAGTCAATGGAATTTCCTTAATAATGACAATTATATGTATAGGTATAAAGTAAAGCAATATATTTTACATAATTTATTGCATATCTTACATATTTAAACAAATATATATTAAAAATAGTTTAACCACACCACTGAGTTCCCCCAAAATACTCTAATAGGGCTGGCCTGAAGAATTAGATCAAGATGGACAACCAATCAACACATGATAGGTAGGGAAGGGCAGGTTAACAACGGCGATCGACAAATGTAAACATGCCGACCGTACACTCGGAAACTACATCCATCCCCATTAGCCTAACCTAACAACCTTACCTAACCTATCCTAGTATTATGGGTGGAGGCTGCCGCCCCCTAGACCCAGTACGTTGGATACAAAACTAACCCTCACGTAACACCTAGTATATGTCCCTAGTACCCAGTACGTGGGATACCAAGCTAACCCTCACATAACACCTAGTTTATGTCCCTAGTACCTAGTATTTGGGATACAATACTAACCCTTATATAACACCTAGTATATGTCCCTAGTACCCAGTACGTGGGATACAAAACTAACCTTCACCTAGCATATGTCCCTCACTCAGTACACCATTCACCCTCACTACCGTTCGTGAGTCTTCATACATCTTCATTATCACACGCACCAGCCACTCCTCTACGCCAAATTTTCTCCTAGCCTACTGCACAACTTCTTACTTTCAGTAGCGACGTGATTTTCCGGGCCCGTCGCAAGACCACCGTCTCAACCGAGCCGTCGCAAGATCATCACAGGACAGGAAAAACAACACAGGCTTGCTCCAAGCCAGCACACATCTTACAAATATATAGGCTAGGCTATACAACTTCCATTTCATCGGAATAACATTCACCGCCAATTTAATTATCATAAGGATTATATAAATGCAATTCTGATATGAAAAAACAGTCGGTAAATAGCATAGCCTAGGCCTAGTCAAAGCTGGGGTTTGTTGTTGTTTCGTGGACAAAATTTAGCCAAGCGTACTGTCCCACATTAATTTATTATCAACAATTGGATATACGTTACTGTGGGCTTTTATTACTCTACTTCCTAATAATAGGCAAGTAAATTATAACATAATGTTTGGATAAACAAATATACCGAAATAAATTAGAATGGAGAAACAGTAAGTTGAGTGAGATGTTTCAGCTTGCCGTCAACCCAGCTCCGGAGCTCTTTTGCCGTCGCAAGAGAATATTGGTGTCTCGCTTGCTAAAGGTGGGCTTGCGACGGGACCAGAAAAACAGTTTTTCGGGTAGATCTTGCGACGGTGGTCTTGAGACGGGACCGGAAAAACACCTCTTAGATATCTTTCCTGCAGCTGCCTGACTATGAAGTTATCATACCTTCAAAGACTCTCTCACACTCACAGACCTTCATGACTTGGCCAAGCATTTTCAGGCCTCTTATAGCAGTTGCAAGGGGAGCCTAACTCTGAAATCACTAGATAGTGCCTCCAGAACCATAAAAAAGAGGAGAGGGCTTAATTAACACACTTCCCTGTTGGACTCCGACGCGAACTGAAAACTCATCACTCAGTACCCTCACGTAACACCTAGTATATGTCCCTAGTACCCAGTACTTTGGACACAAAACTAACCTCCACCTAACACCTAGTATATGTCCCTAGTAACCAGTACATGGGATATAAAGCTAACCCTTACCAAATATCTAGTACCGTACTGTATATGTCAATCCAAGGTCCTCCTGCTAACGAAGAAGTTCCTGAGGTTGGTGGGGCGTATCCGTCGACTGCGGGGCATGGGTGCCCTCCCCTGAAATCTACGATGTCCCCGTCCTCCCTGTGAAACCTCTCCACCCTGGGGTCCTTTTCCGCCCGGATAGGGTGACATAAGCTTCACAGCTTCACTACCCTATATCCTCAACAAGAAGTACTGTATATGTCCCTCACTCAGCTGTACACCTTTCACCCTCACTACCGTTCGTGAGTCCTCGTACATCTTCATTATCACATGCACCAGCCACTCCTCAATGCCAAGTTTTCTCCTAGCCTACTGCACAACTTCTCTGGCCACCTTATCAAAGGCCTTCTCCCGGTCTGCAAACACAACATCAGATCCCTATCTTTTAAGTACATACAGTACATACAGTATCTTTCCCTTATCATACCTTCTAAGACTCTCTCACAGACCTTCATGACTTAGTCAAGCATTTTCAGGACCCTTATAGCAGTTCCCAGGGGAGCCCAACTCTGAAATCACCAGATAGTGCCTCCAGAACCATAAAAAAAAAGAGGAAAGGGCTTCATTAACACAGAGCCCTGGTGGACTCCGACGCGAACTGAAAACTCATCACTCAGTACCGGTACATCTTTCACCCTCACTGCCGTTTGTGAGTCCTCATACATCTTCATTATCACACAAATACCTTCATGACTTGGATTGTGCCGTGTCCTAGCATGAAACCAAACTGATTATCGTCAATATCATACCTTCAAAGACTTTCTCACAGACCTTCATGACTTGATCAAGTATTTTCAGGCCCCTATAATTTTCCCTATCCAATGAGTCCCCTTTGCTCGTATACAGTATATAATATACTTTTGTGCCATTAATCAGAGATTACTTCCTCTCTGATGATGAAGTTAATTAGCTCATTGAACACACCTACTCCTTTCTCACCTGAGGCCTTAATCATCTCGGCTAGAATGCCAGAGCATCCTGCAGCTTTTCTGTCCTTCATTAAGTTATTGCACTGCTTACAAAAGCTGGCACAATCACAGGGAGGGGGGAGTATTGGCTTTTCGTTGCTAAGCTTCTCTATTCCATTCAAATTCCATGTTGAATAATCTTTCGTAGTGTATCACAAACTTATTTTACACTGGAAAATAATGCATGAGGAGGGCTGGGTAGGCCTATTAGTATTTTGTGAAATAACTTAAATTAGGTTAGGCTATAGTATACTTCATTAGGTTATTAGGCCTATGAGAAACCAGGCCTAGGCCTAGCTTAATTTTATTTCACTGCTCAACATATTTTTTTTTTTTTTTTGCTTTTGAGCTCTGCATAGGGCTATATTCAGGTAGGCTTGGGTTTTAGTAAAATTGCATTAGGCTATGCTACATATTTTTACTTCTATTGGAAAGCACAGGCCTACACAATAGTACACATGTTAAAGAATTTAACCTAGCCTACCACAATTTAGCCTAGACTGAAAGAACAAACAAAAATAGGCTAGGCTAATTGCAGCTAAATAATTTAGCCTAGCCTCACCAATTTTTAGCCTAGACTGAAAAAACAAACAAAAATAGGCTAATTGCAGTTTTGGTAAGAGTTGTAGTTGTGGGCATACCAAGAGCTTTGTTTATATAGCCTAGTCGCACGCTCGCAGTTAGGCCTACATTCGCTTCTAATTTAACTGCTGGGGTAAACTTGGTAAAGCCACCCGCAATCCGCCGGCCGGTAACAAAACAATTTACCCAACGCCTGGCCGTGAGATACAATAATGGGTTGAAGGGGCTTTATCCCCCTATGACTTATTGTCATCATCATCTATATCACCAGCAGGGGCAAATAACCACAGTCAAATTAGACGCGAATGTAACTGCGAGCGTGCGACTACGTAAATAAAGGGGACGATAGACCCGCTAACACAACTCTTAACGCATTTTTTCCTAATGTATTAGATTTTTTTATATTTATGACCTCAACAGTTGAAAGATGACAATTTTATGGTTTATTTTAGGCTATACAAAAACATTTGCTTTGTAACTTAGATACTCATATTTATGCTTATAATTGCAGTATGAGTGGGTTTTTTCTTTTTATATGTAGGACTAGGCTAAACAAATGTTAGTTTTTGTTGATAGGCTAAACTAGGCTGAATTTATGCTAATAAATATTAATTGGAGGGAGCAAATCTGTCAAGGAATAGCCTAGATGTGGAAATTTACAGCCAATTTGCTCTAGCCCTTTTTGAGATACAGAGGTTAGAGATCGTTGGATACAATAATATGTTGAGGGGGTCAATCGCCCCCCATGACATATTGTCATCATCATATATATTGCCAGCAGGGGGCAAATAGCCTAGGCCTAGCCTAACTACAACAAAAATCGCCGTCAAAATAGACGCGAACTTATATTAACTACGGCGATCGACCATTGCCCGCACCGGCCGTCCCCCGGTTATTGTTGAGGTCCTGAGGAACCGTATGACTTTGACGAGCTCTTCCCTCCGCTGTCTCCGCATCCCATGTATCGTCGTACGGTACCCCTTCCCCTCCACATCCTACATCTGGTCGTTCTACATATGCCTCCTAAGCCTCGCCTCGTCCCGTCACTGAGCATGTGGATGGGCGTCCCTTTCTGGCTTCAAAGATGGATTCCTTCCGACAGCTCCTACTGGATTGTCTGGGGTTGGTTGATAAGGGCACCTCGCTTCAAGACATTGCTCTGGCCCTAGTACCGTGGTTTGTAGGTCTCTGGTTCACCACCTGATGACCTGCTATTGGGTTGTTGCCTTTACAGTGTTACGGTTCTACGATGACCTAGAATGAAAGTGACATGGTGGTGAATTTTAACCTTAACTATAAACTAATTTAATTGTGACATAGGATCTCCGCGACCGCGAACTTATATTAACTACGGCGATCGACCATTGCCCGCACCGGCCGTCCCCCGGTTATTGTTGAGGTCCTGAGGAACCGTATGACTTTGACAAGCTCTTCCCTCCGCAGTCTCCGCATCCCATGTATCGTCGTACGGTACCTCTTCCCCTCCACATCCTACATCTGGTCGTCCTACATATGCCTCTTAAGCCTCGCCTCGTCCCGTCACTGAGCATGTGGATGGGCGTCCCTTTCTGTCTTCAAAGATGGATTCCTTCCGACAGCTCCTACTGGATTGTCTGGGGTTGGTTGATAAGGGCACCTCGCTTCAAGACATTGCTCTGGCCCTAGTACCGTGGTTTGTAGGTCTCTGGTTCACCACCTGATGACCTGCTATTGGGTTGTTGCCTTTACAGTGTTACGGTTCTATGAATGACCTAGAATGAAAGTGACACGGTGGTGAATTTTAACCTTAACTATAAACTAATTTAATTGTGACATAGGATCTCCGCGACTACGGTAGGGCCGGAGTGGGCGAGTATTCGCCTGAGGTTGCCCCAAGACAAGACAAGACAAAATTCTAGTGCTGGTTTTACTCAGATTTTGTGAGTTTTAATTTAGCCTAGCCTAGGCCTAAGAGTTCAGAAAATTTGCAAAATGCACCCCATACTAGCCTACCCATAGCCTAATAGGCCTAGTGATTCTTTTTTGGCAGACCACCCACAAATTTTCATATAGCCTAGGCCTAGGCTAGCCTAAGTTCTGGAATGCATGTTGGAATAGCCTTCCTATAAACTGTAGGCTAGGCTACTTCCTTTTAATTTAAGTTTGATTCTTTGGAAAAATCTATTAGGCCTAGACCAGGGCAGGAAAGTAACATTTAAAATGACGTGTAAAAAGTCGCCCATAAACGGCGGGCCGCTATGTTATTGTAATTTGGGAGCTTATTTCGTCTGTTGATTGACTTTGTCCTTAATTGGGGATCCTATGAATTAGCACAGATGATGATGACTTACCGTACATCATAATACGTGACGGGCCGACGTGGGGGTGCAGAGCCGCAGAGACCCCCTCAACATATTTGGTGTCTCACAGTAACTTTTAATGGGATGGATGTAGTTACCGGGTGTACGGTCGTCATGTTTACATAGGGCGATCGTCGCGGTTAACTTCGCGTCTATTTTGACGTCAATTTTTTTCGGCATATTTCATTTTATTCACTTCCTTTTATATTTAGGCTATAATCTAGCTTTGGCACGACAATAACCCTAACCTACTCTTTCTTAAACACCTTATTTAGCCTAAGCTTAGCATTATGGCTCATAACTCGAGTGGCATTTTACACGTAATTGAAATAAAACAAGTAAGGACATTTATCGAGACAACCTAGAGCTCCCTCTCGAATGAACATACTCAATATGTACTGAAAGTAGCGAATTCTGCACTTCCCACCAAGATTCATCAACAAGGTATGGTGTCATCGAAAAGGTCTGTTTAGGCTAGTCTAATGTCACAGCCTATTCTCTATGCCACTAGTTAAGGGTTAAAGATTCTTCTAATCTCAGTAGCCTATAGACTAATTTACGTCATTTTTAAAGGCACCAATTATATGGTTGGTATTTAAACGACACTACTGCAGCATTATGAGAACAAATTAGAGATAATAGGCAACAATAGATTCGCCATATTTTTCTCCATAAGCTATAGTCCGCATGGAGGATTTTCGTTATCGACAAATTGAAAAAATTCCCACTTCACAGACAAAATAGACACCAAAAGTTGGGGTGTGGGGGCCAGCAGCCCCCACCCATAATAGCCTACTATAATAGGTTAGGTAAGTTGTTAGGTTAGACTAGGCTAATATCCTTTCAAAGGGGTATAGGCCTATTAAACACTAGGATAGCCTATACCTGGTCAAGGGTAAGTCCTGCTGTAGTCAACTTGAATTCTACCTTAAATTGTAATATTAGACTAGGCATAGCCTATAGAAAAAATAGCCTAGCCTACTTATTTATTGTAGCCTATAATATAGGCCTAGCCGGGTAGAATGTAGAGTTCGGGCATACCGCCACCATTGTTTACACTGCGTAGAGCGGCGACGGAAGCTTGCCATCATGTTCCCGTCTATTTTGACTGCCATTGGATACAATATGTTGAGGGGAGGGCTTTGCGGCAATTTTTTGGTTGTTTGCCCCCTACTGGCAATATATATGATGACAACACGTCATGGGGGCAAAGCCCCCCCTCAACATATTATTGTATCCAATGGCATTCAAAATAGACAGGAACATTATCGCAAGTGTCCGACGCCGACACCGCCGCCGTAATGTTTACATATGTCGATCACCGTGGTTAAAGGCTGGTTCACATAGCCGAGTCGGTGCGTGAGTCCAACACGAGTCACACTCGTCGATTATCGCCGTCGCTGGAGGCTGAGTCGGCCGCGAGTAGCAATTGTTCCCGAGTCAAGGAGAGTGTAACACGAGTTAACTCGATTCAATACGAGTCAACACGTGTTCATGCAAGAGTCTGTACGAGTAGCTGAGAGTCAAAACGAGTGTAACACGAACCCAACACGAGTGTCAAAAATTTGAAAAATAATGGCCACATTCCAGGGCACGTAAACAAAAAGTATGGACGAGTCAACGCGATTGTTACACGGATCAACACAATTTTTATACGGATCAACACGAAAGACAACGCGTTGACTCTCGTTGGATCTCTGTTGCACACGTGTTGACTCGTGTTACATCCGTGTAAACTCTCGTTGATTCTTCCTACATTTTTGAAATAACGGTATTTCAAATGACACTTGCTTTTTCGTGTTACACTCGTGTTTTTTTCTCAGTGGATCGTGTTTACTCTTGTTTACTCGTGTTTTCACTTGTGTTTGAATCGTGTAAACTCTGGCATCATGGGGGCACCAAATTTTGGCACTCACATTCGTGCTTTCTACTCTTGTTGATACGTGTTGCATGTGTGTTACATACGTGTTGTTGTGTGTAGACACGTGTTGCTTCGTCAACGTCGAAATGATGACGAAAAGCACGAATCACCAAAGAGTGTTACACGGGTTTACACGAGTCAACACGAGTTAACACGAATAACAAAGAGTTATTCAGAGTCAAACACGAGTTAACACGTATGTACACGAGTCTACACGTATGTAGGCCACACTCATGGGTACTCGCCACGGGACCCAAAAATTTCATGCATGCATGAAATTTTTGGACCCCGTGGCGAGTACCCACAAGTGTGTCGAGTATACACGAGCGTAGCATGAGTCTATACGAGTGTTGAGGAGTATCGACGAGTCATTGCTGAATAGCAAAATTTCATCACTCGTGTTGGACTCGCGCACCGACTCAGCTATGTGTGAACCAGCCTTTAGTTCGCGTCTATTTTGAAGGCGTTTTTTTCGGTTATTTGCCTCCTGCTGGCAATATATATGATGATGACAATATGTCATGGGGGGGTGACCCCCCTCAACCTATTATTGTATCCAAAAGCAGTCAAATAGACGGGAACATGATGGCCAGCATCCGCCGCCGCTCCGCGTAGTGTAAACAAGGCTGGCGGTACACCCGAACTCTACATTCTACCCCACTAATTTTCCAACTAGCATAACCGATGATTATCAATGATCAATCCCAGTCAGAAACGTCCATGCTTCCCTCCCATAAGTCAATGTCGGGATTACCACACTGTCATGCAAGGACTTCTTTACTTCCATGCTGATCACCCTATTTCTTCTTATTGCTTTCAGAGTTCCTACAACGCTCTTCCCCTGTTACACTTTCTCCCACACTTCTTCATCCATAGGCCTACTCACATCTTTACTCACACACTGCCCAAATACTTAAATGAGCTGACATTCTTCATAGCCGTTCAACCTCACTTCACACTCTATGGTTGCACCCCTTTCAATGACCATAATATTGCTCTTCCTAGCATTTACCTCCAGATTCCGTTTTTCACACACTGTTCCAAACATATTTACCTGACCCTGCAACTCCCATTCACTATCGCTCATCAGAACTGTGTTGTCAGCAACAGTAGTACCGGTACTGTACTGTTGAGGCAACTTCCACTCGTTTCCTTCCCTTATCAGCGGTACACCAACATCCGCTGCTCTTCCTTGTATTTCTTTCATGACTCCATCCATATACTGTACTGGTATATATTGAACAACCATCGGGACATCACATACACCCTTGCTTTAACCCAACATTCAGATTAAAGAACTCGCTCTGTTAATTATCCACACATACTGACACCTTTGCACCCTCATACATGCTCTTAATTGCTTTCAGCAACTTGCCATCTACTCCGTATATTTTCAGTACCGGTACCGGTACTTTCCACATACCTTCTCTATCAATTCTGTCATAGGCCTTCTCCAACTCCATAAATGCAGCATACAACTTTTGTCGCTTCTCCAGATATTTCTCCACAACACATTTCCGGGCAAAAATCTGAGCCTACACATCCTCTTCCCTTCCTAAGATGACTACAGTATGCTAACCGTTTTCCCAGCAATACTGACTGAAAATGCCCAAATATATTGCATGTCCTCTTCAGATTTATCTAAAATATGTAAAATTACACCAAATACCACTACAGTAGCACTGAAATCAATAAAACTCACTAACAGGATAAATAAATGGAAGAAATACTCCAAAAGATTAATATGTTAACCCTTTACCCAGCAATACTGACTGAAAATGCCTAAATAGATTGCATGTGCTCTTCAGATTTATACATACATACGTACATAACATTTTAAGACTGAGTGCTCCACACAGATGTGCAGTTTCAGTCTCTTTTCCTAATGGCGGCGTTCCAGGCAACCCTGTTAAGGGATGCTTTACTTGTCAAGTTTTTGGATTTGAGATCGGCACGTATAGTCCGATCCCAGGTCTTACTCGGTCCACCCCTTGGTGCAGCTCCCTCCACAATCGCAGACCTGCATCTTTTCACCCAATTTTGTTCATCCATTCTCTCCACATGTCCATACCATCCCAGTTTACTTGTACGCATCTCCTCGCTAATACTCTTTATACCTAAACGTCTCTTCAGCTCATCATTTGTTATTCTGTTGACATCCTTTATCTGAAATATGTAAAATTACACCAATTACCAACTACATTACCAACAAATTTAATAAAGTACACTAACAGGATAAAGAAAATGTAAGAAATAGCCCTAAAGATGAATTTATCTATCTATCTATTGACGGACGCCTTGATCCCCGAAGGATTGGCCACGAACGAAACACCCCTATGCACCTCTGTCCCCAGTCAGTCGACGCCCCTCCTCCCATCCAGCACCGCTTTCACGCATATACTTCTTAACTCCATCCTTCCACCTCTCTCTCGGTTTATTTCTCCCTCTGTCCTTCCACCTCACTCGTACACGCTCTTAGTCATTCTCTCGCTTCCCATACGTTCCACATGGCCGAACCATCTCAAGGTGTTCTTTTTCGCACTTTCCAGTACATTCACACCACACCTCTCTCGTACTTCCTCATTCTTCTGTCTATCCCTCCATGTAACTCTGCACACACTTCTCAAGTAACTCATTTCCATCCCTTTCACTCTTGGTTTGAATCTCTCCAACAACGTCCATGCTTCGCTTCCGTAAGTCAGTGTCGGGATTACCACACTGTCATGCAATGACTTCTTCAGTTCCATGCTGACCACCCTATTTCATGTTACTGCTTTCAGCATTCCTACAACCCTCTTCCCCTGTTGCACCCTCTCCCACACTTCTTCATCCATACTCCCATCTTTACTCTGTACACTGCCAAGATACTTAAATGAGCTGACAATCTCCATAGCCTGACCGTTCAACTTCACCTCACACTCTGTGGCTTCACCCCTTTCGAAGACCATAACCTTGCTCTTCCCCGCATTTACCTTCAGATTCCATTTTTCGCACACTGTTCCAAAAATATTTACCAGACCCTGCAACTCCCATTCATATCATCAGCAAACAGCAGTACACAAACATCCACTGCTCTTCCTTGTATTTCTTTTATGACTCCATCCATATACTGTATATATAGAACAACCATCTGGACATCACACACCCTTGCTTTACCAAACATTCAGATCAAAGAACTCCCTCTGTTCATTCTTCACACGTACTGATACCTTTGCACTCTCATACATACTCTTCACTGCTTTCAGCAACTTGCCATCTACTCCATATATTCTCAGTACAGTACTTTCCACATACCTTCTCTATCAACTCTGTCATTCCACTCGTTGCCTTCCCTTATTAGTGGTACACCAACATCCACTGCTCATCCTTGCATTTCTTTTATGACTCCATCCATATACAGTTCAGTATATATTGAACAACCACGGGGACATCACACACCCTTTCTTTAACCCAAAATTCAGATCAAAGAACTCGCTCTGTTCATTCTCAACACATACTGACACCTTTGCACCCTCATACATGCTTTTCACTGCTTTCAGCAACTTGCTATCTGCTCCGTATATTCCAAGTACTTTCTACATACCGGTACCTTCTCTATCAACTCTGTCATAGGCCTTCTCCAAGTCCATGAAGGCAGCATACAACTTTTGTCCCTTCTCAAGATATTTCTCCACAACATATTTCAGGGCAAAGATCTGAGCTACACATCCTATTCCCTTCCTATGATGAATACTGTATGTTAACCGTTTCCCCAGCAATATTAACTGAAAATGCCCAAATATATTGCATGTGCTCTTTTGATTTATCTAAAATATGTAAAATTATACCAAATACCAACTACATTAGCACAAAACTCAATCGATCACAGAAACAGGATACAAACATAGAATAAATACCCCAAAAGATGAATACGTTAACCCTTTCCCCAGCAATACTTACTGAACATGCACAAATAAATTGCATGTGCTCTCCAGATTTAGCTGAAATATGTGAAATTACACCAAATACTAACTACATTAGCACAAAAATCAATCAAGCACTTTAACAGGATAAATAAAATGGAAGAAATAGCCCAAAAATGAATTTATCTATAGCCTACCGGTATATATTGCCGGATTGGGTTCTAGTCATGTGGTGATGGGCTGGTCTATCAGAGTGAGAACTGAGCGATCTCTGCCATACCCATAGCTTACTCTGACTGTTCCTTTTACTTATATATTTTCTAGATCTCAAGTGACGGCGTCTCATCCGTGGATTGACCTCCCAATCTACAGTACCAAGATTGGAAGCCAAAGCGTCACATTTTTCCTTTGCCCCTCAACTTTCTCTTCATAATTGCTGAGGGGCACAGGGCCCTGGGTGGGACTTTGGTTTCCCGGGCGTTTCCGCACCCTCCTCAGCTCCCCGCCATGGAGTGGCTTCGGTCACCCAGGCTTTATTGTGGTCGGCAGGGAGGGTTCTGTGGGGCGCTCGGTTATGGCCTTGGCCTTGCTCGGGGCCTTGGGGCTGTTCGGCCAGCAGCTTGGGGAACAACAACAACAACAACAATATTGCCGGACACCTTGATCCCCGAAGGGGTGACCATGAACGAAACGCCTGCGTATTTCAAGCTCGCTTGAGTTATCACTCGATCGTCTTTTAGAGCTTTTTGGCCCGGGGTAATTACCACACCATCGCGTCATAAGGAGTTTGAGGGGGTTAAATTGCTAGATACATAGAGGAAGAGGAATGCCAAGTAAAGCTAAACAAAAATATATAAGATATTTTTAACATCTATCTATCATCTATTGCCTGACGCCGTGATCCCCGAAGGGGTGGCCAAGAACGAACCGCCCCCATGCACCTCTGTCCCCAGTCAGTCGACGCCCCTCCCCCCAACCAGCACCGCCTTCGTTCATGTACTTCCTCACTCCATCCTTCCACCTCTCATTCGGTCTATCTCTCCCTCTCTGTCCCTCCACCTCGCTCTCATACACCCTCTTCGTCATTCTCTCGCTTTCCATACGTTCCATATGGCCGAACCATCTCAAGTTGTTCCTTTTCACACTTTCCAGCACATCTACCTCCACACCACACCTCCTTCTTACTTCCTCATTAGTCTGTCTATCCCTCCATGTAACTCCGCACGCACTCCTTAAGTAATTCATTTCCACTGCTCTCACTCTTGGTCTGAGTCTCTCAACCAACGTCCATGCTTCGCTTCCGTAAGTCAGTGTCGGGATTACCACACTGTCATGCAAGGACTTCTTCACTTCCATACTGACCACCCTATTTCTTGTTACTGCTTTTAGCGTTCCTACAACCCTCTTCCCCTGTTGTACCCTCTCCCGCACTTCTTCATCCATAGTCCCATCTTTACTCAACACACTGCCCAGATACTTAAAAGAGTTGACGATCTCCATAGCCTGACCGTTCAGCTTCACCTCACACTCTGTGACTTCACCCCTTTCGAAGACCATAACCTTGCTCTTCCCCGCATTTACCTTCAAATTCCGTTTTTCGCACACTGTTCCAAACTCATTTACCAGACCCTGCAACTCCCATTCATTATCACTCATCAGAACTGTATCATCCACAAACAGCAGTATAGGTAGCTTCCACTCAATTCCCTCCCTTTTCAGCGATACACCAACATCCACTGCTCTTGATAGTATTTCTTTTATGACTCCATCCATATATACAGTAAACAACCACGGGTACATCACACACCCCTGTTTCAAACCAACATTCAGGTCAAAGAACTCGCTCTGCTCACTCTCCACACGTACTGCCGCCTTTACACCCTCATACATGCTCTTCACTGCTTTCAGCAACTTCCCCTCTACTCCGTATATTCTAAGTACTTTCCACAAACCTTCTCTATCCACTCTGTCATAGGCCTTCTCCAAGTCCATAAAGGCAACATACACCTTTTGTTTCTTCTCCAGATACTTCTCCACAACACAATTCAGGGTAAAAATCTGATCTACACATCCTCTTCCCTTCCTAAAAACCTCCCTGCTCGTCGCCTCTCCATTTCTCCGTTCTCACTCTCACTCTCTCAATCACTACCGGTACCCTACTGTATACCTTCCCTACTACGCTTAGAAGACATATTCCTCGGTGGTTACCACACACTCCTCTTTCCCCTTTGCCCTTATATAGGGGGACTATTATGCCAGTCTTCCAGTCATCGGGTGCACTCCCCTTCTCCCATGCTAGTTTGCACATTTTCCATACCCATTCTATCACTATCTCACCACCATACCTCAACATTTCCCCACACACTCCATCTGTTCCTGGTGCTTTCCCCAACTTCACTCTTTTCATGGCTTCCCACACTTCTGACCTCCTGATCCCCACCTCCTCCTCCACTACTTCTCTTCTTCTCCCTCCCATACCATATCCAGCTATGTTTGCTGGCTCTTCATTCCTTACATTTAGCAACTCACTGAAGTACTCCCTCCATCTTTCGACTCTCTCTTGCTTCTCGGCTAGCATTCTCCCATTCTTATCTTTCACACCTTACTGTTTCCCTTGCTACCTTCCCTAACTTTCTTGACTTCTTCCCAGAACAGTTTCTTACTCTCCCTCCATTTTACACTCAGGTGCTCGTTTCTGTCTCTCGGAATCTTCATTCCCTCTACTACCCAACCACTCTCTATATGATTTCTTCTTTTCTTCCACAGCTATTCTTACCTCTTCTGTCCACCATGCTGTACCTTTCACTCCCCTCCCTCTTCTCCTCACTCCACACACCTCCTCACATGCTGCACAGATCTCATCCTTAAACACCTTGCTCATCTCCTCCACTTCCTCCATAACTTCCAGGTCGAACCCACCTAGTCGTCTTTCCACTGCTCTCCTGTACCCCTCCCTGACTTCCTCCTCCTGCAACCTCTCCACCCTCCTCATCATTCCAC
Source organism: Paralithodes platypus (assembly GCA_032716605.1). Taxonomy (NCBI): domain Eukaryota; kingdom Metazoa; phylum Arthropoda; class Malacostraca; order Decapoda; family Lithodidae; genus Paralithodes; species Paralithodes platypus. Next base: position 73,920,002 of record CM064482.1, on the reverse strand, counting down.
CCTCCTCTCGCCTCCCTCCAGCTCTCCTCACCCACTTCTTTTGTATCCTAACCTTAGCTACCACTACATAATGATCAGACAGACCCCCTCCAATACCCCTATACAACACCCTAGCATCCATCACAGATTTCTTCATTCGTTCATCCACACATACATAATCATCAATGACTTTCGTTCCACCACTGTCTTATCCTTCATCGTCAACATCCGTTTCCACGTGTACCTGTGGATCATTCTGTGTCGGAAGAAGGTGTTGGCTATCCACAGCCTCCTCCCCACACATACGTCCACAAGTGCACTACCATTCCCATTCACCTCTGATGGTACCCCCCACCCTCCCACCACTCCCTCAACTTTCCTATCACCCACCTTACCATTCATATCCCCAATCAGAAATATTCTTTCGTTCTTGTCAAACTTCTCCAGGCACGCCTCCACATTCATCCAGAACTCCTCTTTCTTTCTTTTCAAGTATATCCTCTGTCGGAGCATACACGCATACAATCAATACAATATTTTTAACATGAGGTTGCTTATAATAATTTGTACCTCTGCAGTTTCTCCATGGCTAACGAAAAAGGTCAAATTCCTAAGAAGCCCCAACCAAAAAGGCCAAGCTTCTGTACAGAACAAATGCCACACCATTACCCTGATGGTGACCCTATCAAATAATCAAAACAACCACACTTCTTAACCCAATTCCCGCGGGGCCCCTCATATGACGGAGACGATTTTCCGGCTATTTTGTAGCCTGTGAGCCAAGCCAGCTTTTGCAAGCAGCACGGATGGACGTCAGCCAGAGCCTACAGGCCCCGCCACGACACTGAGGTTTGTGTGAGAGAGAGTTCACTTTTGTGCAGCGTCACACATAGCGAAAACAGAAAATAATTGGTAATTATTAGCGATTTCGCCTAGGCCTATCGGATTTGGTAATTTTTAGCAATTTTGCCCTTCGTTTGCAAGATCCTTACAAGAAAAACGACGTCGTACAGGGATGATTCAGGAGTAATTTGAAAGCTATTACCGTACTTTCACGAATACATAATTGTATTACGCTCTGGCTTTTGCTTATGCATGAAAATGAGCAGGGAATGAAGGCAATTTCGGGCAATTATGCCTACTCGTACAGGAGTCCTTGGAGCGGCTTCGGTCGCGCCGGGAATTTCCACACCTCCCACACACACATCACACAGTTTTTCCTACACCGAGAAATGACTCTCCGGCTGTCATTTCTCGAAGACTTCTTCTAGACGGAGACATTGAGAGCAACCCAGGACCCACCTACACATACATATGTCCAACTTGCTCAAAACCCATCGCTTCGAGTCGCCACACTAATGGTTCAGTTCTCTGCAATTCATGCAGGAACTGGACCCACTTCACCTGCACAACACTTGCCTCCAAGAAACACTACATGAACACCTGGACCTGTTCCTCATGCCCCTCCCTCTCCCAGTCAAATCCCTCGCCTAAAACCCCCCCACCTCTCCTCCCCAACCCACCTAACCTTCCCATATCATCCACTCCCCCCCCCTAAAACCTGTCCACCTCTCCTCCCTAACCCACCTAACCTTTCCATACCATCCACATCCTCAACTCAACATACCACACCCCATCCTAATCCCCCCATTCCACCCCCCATCTGCTCCCCAATCCCC
>CM064482.1:73812100-73918244 GCA_032716605.1 Paralithodes platypus | reverse complement strand
ATTCTCTAAGACGCTCTTCGTATGGTTTGTTCTTTAGGCTAGGTATCTTTTTGGTTAACTCTACGTTGAACTCGTTCTAGCTTGTTTATAAGCTTTTTGGTAATAAGGTCACCAGGATTGAACCCACTATTCCAGAAGATTTCAGACTAAGGAATTGTAAACACTTATCATAACTTCTTTGTATTTATCCTCAAATGACCTGCCTATAAATCCAAATTATTTAGTTTGCCTTCTTAACAACTTCTGAACATTGTTGTCTCGGTTTTAGGTTACTCGATATTGTTACTTCCCAGATCAGTTTCTCTGTTTTAACCTTCTTAATCGGAGTGCCATTCTATCTAATAGTTTGCTTTCTCATTTAGTTATCCGCCATGTATTACTTTACATTTATCCGCATTGAAACTCAATTGTCAAATTTTGGACCAACCTGACAGTTTAGCTAGATTGTGTTGCCTAGCGTCAACTTGTGCTTTTGAGAGTACGCTATTTGCAATTTTTGTAGCGGCAGCAAATTTTGAGGATGGTGCAGGTGAGAACCCTCATCTATGTCGTTGATGTAAATTAGAAAGAGAATTGGTCCTAGTACCGATCCCCTGGGTACCCCGCTACTTTACATTGTTCCATTTAGATGCCCTTAACCGTTTATGACTACCCTTTGCTTTCTGTTGGCTGAGTCCAAGTTTCGATCCTTTTTCACACACCGTCTTGTATTCCATGCTCTTTTAGTTTTAGCAGTAAACGTTGTGTGGGGAACTTTGTCAAAGGCCATTTGAAAAGCAAGGTATATAATATCTACAGCTTTACTCTCCTCGTAGAGGTTGAGGATATCGTGGAAGAAGTCTAAGAGGTTTGTTATACATAACGTTTTTTTACGAAAGCCGTGTGGCTAATCTTTAAGTATGTTTTTTTCCTCCAAGGAATTTACGAGTCTGTCTCGTATGACCTTTTCTAGTCATTTTACATACAACTGAGGTTAAGCTAATTGGACGATAGTTACTGGGTCGGGATTTGCTGCCTTGTTTTTGAATATCCGTGTTACTTTGGCTAGCTTCCACTGATCAGGCATATTTCCATACTGCAAGGATTTATTGAATAGTAATGTCCTGGTTTGGAGAGCTCATTCTTAGCGTCCTTTATAACTCTAGGCGAGATTGTATCAGGTCCTGGTCGTTTTATTTACCTTGAGTTTTATCTAAACAATTCAATACTTCTCTCTCCTGTAACCGGTGATGTTGCTTAGAACATCTGAATTATCAATCTGAATCGGCGATGGTGGAGGGATATCACTGAGTCCTTCTGTTTTAAACACTGCTGCCAAGAAGGTATTGAGCGTATTACTCATTTGTACTGCGTCTTTGGTGTTATTCCTCCTTTTTCATCGACTAACGTTCCAACAGTTGAAGTTTTTCAAACCTTACAAAACAAACCCTTTTTTTTTTCTTTCTGATATAACTATAGCAATTCTTGTCGGGTTTGTTTTTACTTTGATTCGCAATATGTTAACAGCAAGGTCCTTTTTCTTTGCTTAATTAACTTTTTGGCTTTGCGTCGTAGCTCTACAAATTTCACCCGTTCTTCGTCATTTTGTGAGGATTTTGATCTATCATTGGCAAAGTTTTTAAGAAGCAGGCAGTTTGAAATATCTTTAGTCCCGCATTTGGGCTTATTATTATGGCCTGGACGCCGTATTTTCGATTGTATGCAGTCTTGCACTTGCTTTTAGGTAAGTGGTTTCGAATAACTTCCAATGATGTATGTATGTCGTTATTGTTAATTAAAAAGCTCCAGTTCATTTTCTTTAAACATACGCTCTAAGGTTATGGAAGTTTGCTTTCTTGAAATTAGGGACTTTTTTCGATGCTACTATTTGGTTCGTTACTAGTAAACCTTAAAAGTGAAAGTTATCGTACGATGGTCGCTGTTACTGAATTCATCACCAACATTCAAATTCTCTATCAATTCTTCTTTTGTTGCAAGTACATTGTCAAGAACGTTATTACCACGGGTCGGCATTCGAATACACATTGATAAAGCGAACTCTCTTGCAAGTTCGTATACAAGTTCATGTCCGTGAGTGTGAAGTAAGAGTATCGCCCCACTTGTTCCACAGGTAAATTAAAGTCGCCAAAAATTACGGTATCATTGTAGTGTAACTTACATCTGCAATTTGTTCGTAAATTTCTCGGTCCGTTTGCACGGATTTGAGCTGGAGTTCTGTATATTAACGCAAGTATTATTTTTGTACCTTTATTATTCTTTAAAATTAGCAGCAAAAGATGTGTCGACGTGTCACAATTTGAGGTTTTGACACTAGGGTCGGGTTAAGACTTTCTTTGATATAAAATAACAACGCCACCTCCATTTTTATTTATTCGGCTGTTCTCAAACATTACCAACCGGGAAGTGAATACTCTGCTAAAAAGTCTCTATCTTGTGTATTGAGCCAAGATTCTGTTATGCCAATCACATCATACGTTTCTGTAAACACTAGTTCCGCTAAATCTGAAAAGTTATTGCGTATGCTACGAGCGTTGGCAAAGAAAACCTTTAAAGTTGCGGTTTTAGAACCCGCAGATCGTTCGTTCCCATCGAATTTTTGGTTCTGGTCGGATCTACATTTACATTCATGGCTGTCCTCGTAAGTAGAGAGGATGAGGGAGGTAAGGAAGGAGAGGGGGGAATAGAAGAGAAACGGAAGAGGGAAACGAGGAAGAGTAGGAAGCGGTAAGAAGGGAGAGTAGATGGGAGAAGGAAGGAAATCGGAGGGAAGGATACAGGGAATAGGGGGGAAGGAACAAATAGGGGAGAGAGCAGAGAGAGAGGGAACAGGAGAAGGAAGGAAGAAAGAATGAATGAAAGAGGGAGGAAGAAGGAGGACATAGAGGAGGAAGGAAGGATATAGAAGGAAAGAAGAGAGAAAGAGGATGGCATTTGGCCCATATATACTAAGGAGGAATGAAGGTGGTGTATAATAAGAGGAGGAATGCAGGTTGGAGTGTATAATAGAGGAGGAATGACGTGGAGTGTATAATAGAGGAGAATGAGGTGGAGTGAATAATAGAGAGGAATGAATGTGGGATTGTATAATAAGAGGAGATGAAGGTGGAGTGTATAAATAATAGAGGAATGAAGGTGGAGTGTATAATAAGAGGAGGAATGAAGGTGGAGTGTATAATAAGAGGAATATACAGTAGAGTATTGTTTTATATTTATGTTATATATATGTTATATATTTAATTCTCTCCCTTGACCTCCATCAGTCTTTAAAACATACCCCCATGACCCTCCTTCGAGATAAAAATTTGCATTTTTCGGTCAAAAAATTCCCCGGCCGATGGCCTATTCCTCTCAAAATACAGGCTTGCTGGCGCTCGCCATGAGTTCGCCAGGAAACAAAATCGACACCTAAGTGGCACAAAAGATCTGAACATTGACAAACAAAATTGGGCGAAAGGTCGTTTAATAGTCAAACTAATGAGGCAAAAAGCTTTAAATTAATAGTGCTAAACATGGGGCGAAGGGGGTCCAGATCACACCCCCTTTAAGTGATAGAGGGAAGGAAGGAAGAGGGCGGGAGAAGAATAGAGGAGGTCGAAGAGGAAGTAAAATAGGAGGAGGGAAATAGGGTGGAAGAGAAAAGGAGGAAAGGAATTCGGGTAGGAAACTAGCGAGGAAGGTAATAGGGAAGGATGAAAAGTAGGGAGAAGATACCTAGGAAGGGATGGATCTGGAGGATGCAAATGGAGATGAAGGAAAGAGGAGGGTAAGGAATGTGCAGGAATGGAAAATGGATGAGTGAAATTATGGAGATATAGGGAGGGAGGGAAATAGGATGATGAGAACTAGTGAGAAAGGTGAACTAATAGATGGAGGGAAATAGGGAGGGAAGGAAATAGGGAGGAAGGGACAGGGGGAGGAAGGGAAATAGGGAGGGAAGGAAGTAGGGATGAAGGAAAATCGGAAAACTGGAATAGGTGTAAGGGAGATATGGAGGCAATGAATAGGAGTAAGATAAATTGGGAAGAAGGAAATAGGGAGGAAGTGAAAAAGGGAGGATGGAAAATAGGGAAGAAAGGAAACTAGGGAAGGGATATAGGAAAACTGGGAAGTAATAAATGAAGAAGGAATTGGGCTCCGGCGAGGAGGATAAAGAAGGAAGACACTTGTTACAGGGACACTCTTTGTTGTTTTTGTCCCCCTCTTCCACACTTTAACCCCTTCAGAACCATGACGTAATTTTTTCAAAAATCCCCTTTTAAAGTTTCTGGGGGGGAAAATACCATTAGACTATATTTTAAGCTTATGAATCTACCTCATAGGCAAGCCCAAATGCTGCGGTAATATAACAAGCTCAATAAATAAACCCTCTGAATGAAATACAGTTAGCGGGTCCTTCTTAAACTCGCACTAAATCGTCTAATTTTTGCCATAATCAAAATTAGTCGTCTAATAGTTGCCAACAATATAACTGAAAAAAAGGACGTCACGCGCGGTACTGTAAGGGGGGGTTTTTTAAAACACGGGGAGTCCAGTAATTTTTATATCCGAAATAATATACTGTAATAAATTAAGCGGTACGAACGAGTATAATAAATAATTGGGGTATAATATGATGCGCTGGTTTACCTTTATACCTTGTTGTATTTAAAATAGGGTATTATTACTCACCTTATACCTTTAAATGGGTAGATATATCGACACTTTAATTTATAGGATTCTTCCGATTTCAACTAGGTTGCAGCTCATAGGAACTCTCTCCCAGAAATCAGTTCTTTCCTCTTCCTATGACTTAAAGGCTGCTCAAACTCTGTTGTGTCCCGTCATTTTAGCTTGAACGATCCCTTAGATTTTGGCCCTGTTAATCTTTCAACCTCAGGGGAAGGCACTCGGCATCTGCCCAGGCAGTTATCGCCTTTTGGTCTCCCCTCATTCACATAGAGAAATAAAACAAAAATTGTTGTCATTATCAAACCCTAAAAAAGGATACAAAGAACCTTATTAAAAGTTTGACCAAAAAAGTCAAATCAAATCCAAACCGTAGATAAGTAGGTTATCTAATTATTATAATGCTACACAATGAGGGGTGCAGCGAAACTGGAGTGAAGCGAAGGCTCGAAACTGGTGGAAGATAATAAATTACTTTCTTTAAACTATGAAAAATACTTCACTAAAGAATGACAGTGGATAACAAACAACACAAAAAAGTTATGGATAAGTTAAATTTTAGTGAATAACCTACCAAATATCTGAAAACACCTAAAGGGAAAGGTAGAGGAGTAGCTCGTGATTGCCAGGGAATGGTTGGTGATTGGAGAAGGTGAGGCAGCACAGACCTCAGCCCTGTTACCCTGGACATATATGTTTGTAGTTAATAATATAGGACAACGTACTCGTGCAGTTGCCTCATGGATGAGTTGGTGATGGAGGGGTGAATTTGAGGAGGAGATCCAAGCCTGCCTTACCCTGGAACATATATGTTTTAGTTAATAATATGGACAATGTACTCGTGGTGCCTAAAGTGCCTAGGGATGGTTGGTGATGGAGGGTGAGGAGAGACTCAGCTGTTACCCTGGACATATATGTTGTAGTTAATAATATGGACAAGTACTCGTGAGTGCCTAGGGATGGTTGGTGATGGAGGGTGAGGAGAGACTCAGCTGTTACCCTGGACATATATGTTGTAGTTAATAATATGGACAAGTTTTGACTATTTATAGCATGGCCTGCTGAAGATTACCACAATGATTTCTGCTAGCCGAACAAATGAAGGTTTTGATAAGGGACAATTTGTGCGGTATGATCGACCCCTGTGTTCGGCAATCCTCGTCACTAATTGGCGCTTCGTTTGACCAATATATAGAATTCTGAAATGAATTTGCGAAGTTTGTGTTTCAAAGTTAGGCTTTGTTTTCCATGATAAGGACAATGCCAACAATATTAAGGGGGCTTTTACTGACATGTGTGGTCACCGGTGCCAAGAGAAGTAATTTAATTCTTAAGTTGTCTGCCAATCGGGGGTGATGTATTCAATTACTAGTGTGAGTTTAGGGAAATGCCGTTTAGCCTTTAATGTTTTTCTTTAAAAAAATTCGAATTTGTGATGCATGGTGAGATAGGTTGGAAATAAATTCTGTAGGCTTGGAGTTACAAGGGTATAATATTATTATCAAATTCAAGTTTTTATATTGAAGGGTAAATGTAAGACTCCAACTTAGTCATAAGACCCTGTGAACGTGGGGTATGCGGGTACCTGAAGTACATATTTATCTTATCTTAATACTGTACACCTATATATACAGTAGTATAAAATATATTATATATATATAAGACTATATATTATATATATATATAAATATAATATTTAAATGTATATATATTAAAATAACCATATTCAAGGAGGAGCACCTATATTGGCAACTGTTTCACCATTGAGCTTCTCATATGGTGTGTTACATTCATTATGTCAACTTTTTCTGAGTATATTTATATTATCTGCATTTATTTAGATGAATAGATAGATATAATAATTAAATATGTTGATGGTTATTGAAGAGTGAGACCTACCTTAAGATTCTTTCATCGTCTCAGGGTCTATTCAATTAATTGATATCCATTTACCCGTAAGATTGTATTGATACTTAGATAAAAAAATCTCATACATTTCTTCTTTAGTTTATGTAATGTCCGGTAAAAATAGTTCCTGGGACCCCCTCAATCATACCGACGAAAGGTTTCCAAATTTTTTACCAAAACGGATGTCGGGTTTTTTATGCACGAGTCACAGCCAAAGGTTTCAAACGTATCTAGATCAAAATACTTCAGTCGAATTTTTTGGGGGGAATCTGAATATGCGTATGAAAGACTGGGATTAGCCCTATGGGGTGGTGCGCTTCTCTCTCTCGTCACTCTCTTTTTCTCTCTCATCTCCTCTCAATCTCTCCTCTCTCTCTCTCTCTCTCTCACGTCTCTTCACCACCTATCATAACTACCATCCCACACTACATCGCACCACCAAAACCAGTTTAAACTACTATAATCCCCATACTTACCACGACCCAAAACCACAATAAACACCTCCAAGCGCTAACCACCACACCATGCTACCACCTACCATAAATACCACACCAACTACCGCTGTTCACTGGAACTGATCAGTGGCTCATGAAAGAGCAGGGGAGGCGATCTTCAAAGAGATTCACAGAGGTAGGGAGGTAATAGGGGAGGATGGAAGAGACGGAAGGAGAGGAGGGGGAATAGATAATAGGGTTAAGGAGGGAAGTATGCAGGAAGGAAGGGAGGGAAGGACGGCAGGACGGAAGGAGGAATGGGAGGGAGGGAAGGAAAGTAGGAGAGGGTGGTAATAGGGGAGGGAGAGATGGAGGGAAATCATAGGGAAGGAGAGAAGCAAGGGAGGAAGGGTGGAAAGTAGGAATTGAGGGCAGAACGCCAGAAGGAGTGAATGGAAAGGGGGGGGGGGGGGGGGGAAAAAAAAAAAAGGGAAGGAGGGAAAAACAGTGAAGGAGAGGGAAGAATATAGGGAGGAAGAAAGAGGGAGGGAAGGGAGGTAATAGAGGCGAGTAGCACAGAGAGGGAGATAGGGAGGGTAATATGGTGAGGTAGTTAAGAGAGGGAGGGGGATGAGGGAGGCAACAGGGGAGGGTAGTAAGAGAGGGAGGGATGATGGAGTTAATAGTGAGGTAGGTAAGAGAAGGAAGGAGGGAGGGTAATAGGGGAGGGATGGGGGAGGTAATAGGGTGGATGTAGTATGTGAGAGGGAGGGAGGGAGGGAATGGGTGAGAGAGAGGGAGGGAAGGATGGAGGTAATAGGGGAGGGTCTTAAGGGAGGGAGGGGAGTAATAGGGGAGGTAGTAAGAGACGGGAGGGAGGAGAGGTTTTAATAGGGGGGGGGTTAGTAAGAGAGGGAAGGGAGGGAGGTTAATTAGGGTAGGAGATATTAAGAGAGGGGAGGGAGGGAGGAAGAGGGGAGGTAGGAAGAGAGGGAGGGAGGGAGGTAATAGGGGAGGTAGTAGAGAGGGGGGAGGGACGGGAGGTAGAAGGGGAGGTAGTACGGGAAGGAGGGAGGGGTGAAGATGGGAGGTAGTTAGGGGAAAGGGAGTATACAGAGGGAGGAGGGAGGGAGGGAGGTAATAGGGGAGGTAGTAAGAGAGGGAGGGAGGGAGGTAATAGGGGAGGTTAGTAAGGAGGGAGGAGGGAGGGAGGGAGGGAGGTAATATGGGAGGGGAGGGTAGTAAGGAGTAGCGAGGAGGGAGGGAGGGAGGTAATAGGGGAGGGTAGTATAAGAGAGGGAGGGCGGGAGGGAGGTAATAGCGGAAGGTAGTAAGGAGGGATGGAGGGAGGTAGGGGAGGGAAATACGGGGATATTAAGAGAGGTATTTATTATTATTTTTTTTTATTTGATTTTTTTTAAAAGTTGGTATAAATACAGGATATACAAATGTTGCATACAGGTATGTGAATACACGGAGACTCAAAAGGGTGAAGATGCTTAGGCTTCCTTCCCCCCAACAGTCTCCCCAGTCCATAGTGTAAATAATATATATTGTTACGTATCTTGATCCTCAAGTGGTTAACTTGATGAATCTAGATAGCACAGAGATATATATTAAGGTATCAGTCAGCTGAAGGCAAAACAAAAGTAAAATCTAATAAAATAATTTCCTGTTGTTGCTTCCTTTCCTTTTTGGATCTTAGGACTTAGTATCCTTTATTGACTGATACTCTTTAATTATGAAAAATACTGAAACTAATTAAAGTCATGTAGTATTTATAAGAATTATTATTTAAACCGAAGCTTAGTAGGCTATGGTTATGAACCGAATAAGTTATAGCTAAAGAAGGACTATTATTTTATAAAAAGTCTTGAAAGATAAATATTAAAGTAAGAATATTTCTGTCTCTTACCCTCTTGAAATGAATAGATAGTTTTCTTATGTCCTTTTATTTATATTTAATGTAAATTATTCTGGGTTCTTGTCTTACGTTAATAGTATTATATTATTATTATCATCAGGAGTAATATCAAAGTCACATAAAAAAGTTAGATATATATTTAATAATTAGTTAAATGTATTTCTTAACCACGTAAATTGAGGTTTGATTATGAGTAAATAAAGTTACAGGATCGTTTCATAGATTCGATTCAGGTCTCTCACTCAAATAATATGAAAAGCAAAAATAATATTTTGAACGCAAAGAATTTTCTTCAGCTTAAGAAATCACTAGAAGTAATTATTAACACAGCCATGTTAGTCTAAGGCGATATTACTAATACGAGACAAATAGCATCACCGTACTAAGCACCATTAAGCACTGTAAGCTTAAGTAAAAGAAATGAAAGAACTCGTAAGTATTATATAAAACAATAGTATTACTTTCATCATAACCCAATTACTTAAAGAGTTGCTTTAGGTCCACAAGTTAGTCAACTAAAATAGTTAAGTACATAATAGCGTTAACGTTAATTCCCAATCAAATAGTTAACACATAATAGTAGCGTTCACGTTAATTCCCAATAAATAGTTAAACACATAATAGTAGCGTTCACGTTAATTCCCAATTAAATAGTTAAACACATAATAGTATCACGTTAATTCCCATTAAATAGTTAAACACATAATAATAGTGTTCACGTTAATTCCCAATCACATATCTCACTAACCAACATAACATAAGTGTTTACACCGAACACACTTAACACACATTTATATAATCTGACTGACAGTCACAATCCCATTTATAATACTTCACCCCGTCTTCCTCCAGCTGCAAGTTCACCTTCCCCAACTCCAAATGAGACTGATTTGAATGCCCACAACTCGGGTCTTATATACCAAACAATGATGGTGTAGGAACGAATCAGGAGGCGGCGGGTGGTGCCGGCTCCAATCATAGCTCCTCGAAATCACATAACAGGTGCATGGTCCACTCACAGCTCCTGGCGTCGATCATACGTCATAGCATCGGTCATCGAGGTGTGAAGGCTAGCATGCTGGTATGGGGCGAGATGGTTTGCCCACTCGCTCGTTCGCTCGCTAGTCTGCTTCACCACTTGGGTAGTTTGGCTCCTTGAACTCTAATTCTAACTCTTAAATTAACATACAGGGCTCCGTATGTCAGAATATATATATATATATATATATATATATATATATACAGTATATTATTATGTTCTCTCCACCAACAACTCTACTCCTAAAATCGATTAATGAAATTAACAGACACATGTGGCAGTCCGGGGATTCGAACCCAGGATGCCCACACCGAAAATCAACACACTATGCACTGCACCACGAAGACAGTTAAAGAATACTGCACAAGCCTACGATTTATTATGCAGTTTCGAATCCTGCATACCAATCTTAGCATGTACAATATCCCAACTGCACTATCAGAGGCTATGCACAAATTGTTTGTTTTTTAGGTGTTTAGGTGCAATCACCACGGCCAATCTGGGGATCCGCCGTTATTGAGCTCGTCCTGGAATCTTTACGACTCTGAATCTTACGATTCTATACAGGCACTAGCTCAGAGAAGAGTGTTGAGAGGGGAGAAGGGGTGTTGGAGAGAGAGGAAGGTGTTGGAGTGGCTTTGTTAGGTGTGTTTAGTCTGTATACGTCGTCAGGATGTCCCCTGACTGGGTGCAAGCATGTGAAACATGCTAGGACTTACTACCACACCCACTAAATGTCCGCCGTGGCGGGGATTCGATCCCGGGTCTTGCAGATTACCCTAGGCCTATTTTGAAAATTAGGCCTAGGCTAAGTGTGCAATTTTGGCTTGGCTAGAACTAGAGATCCTATAGTGAGAAGAGACTGGCCAACTATTAATATCTAAAGGGTCACTAGCTGGAACTGCCTGTGTAGGCATAGGCCTAGATATAGTACAGTCTGGCATGGTTTGGTTAGCCCTGTCTAGGTGTAGACATAGTAAAGTATAATATACCGTGGTTAAGGTATAAATAATACACTAATTTCCCAACTAGCCTAACAGATGATTATCAATGATCAATCCGTCAGAAATCCTTTAACTTGGGCCACTAACAGGCTTCCCTGTAGCCTAGCTAGGCTAATTTCTTATCATCAATTCACAAGACACTCTATTCCTCTTCCTGTTGCCTGTGGTAGATCGAATTAGCCAAGCTAAACAATAAAAGGCTCATAAATTAAATTATATTAGGTGAAATAATTTACTTACATACAATACAGTAAATCAACTAAAGTACATGGAATGTATATGACCTCCTGTCTAGACTTTGAGACAGGGGCAGTTAGTTAATCCCTGCCAATCCCCAGTGGGCTGGAAAACGGTCAGATTATCTCTTAACGAGGAAACCGGACCGCCCCCCAGCCCACCTGGGGTCATTAGCAAAGATTCACAAATTTATGGCAAACTTATTTAGCTATCTATATTTTGGCGACTTGTAAATTGTAGATAGTAGCTAGTTAATTATAGTACATCACTATAGTAATAAAATTAAAAAGGTAAAACAGTAAGTATAATAATAATAATTATAATATAAATAAAAATAAAAATAATAACTAATAAATAAATAAAATACAAAGTAGTAATAGTGAAAATATTAATAATAATAATAATAATAATAATAATAATAATAATAATAATAACAATAATAAGTAAAATAATAATAACAATATTCATATTCATAATGAAGGCATCAAGAGAATTTATATCTTAATAGCTTATCTTAACAATGTCCCTATATCTTTACACATTTTAGCTAAACATTCAACTTTATTGTTGTTAATCATCCATATTACTTGTTCGGTAACATTGTTTATAAGAGGATTTCTACAATTTGTCAGTTTAGGACACTGTAGAATATAGTGATGCAGGGTGTGACATCTTGGTTCCTTACAGAAATGGCAGCAAATTTCATCTTCTGCTTTCTTCACTCCTAGCTGCCACATGTACTTATATCCTAATTTTAATCTAGTACATAAGGAATCCTTAGAAGCATTCCTGTATCGCCCATATGTAAAGTTTGTTCTTTGTGCAACGTTAATGTTGTGATCTAAAGTCTGGCTGTTACTGTATCTGGCTTGCATTTTTTCAATCATTTGTTCATCCTGCTTTTTACGTATTATTGATTTTATTTGTTTCAATGATAGCATGCAATCTAGATCAATAGTTTCTTTTTCTGTCCCTAGTTTTGCCAGCTTATCGACTCTTTCATTGTTAACTATCCCTACGTGGGACGGTATCCAAGTGCAGGTAATTTTCCTGTGTTTATTACGAAGATTATGTATAATAATCTTACACTGATCAACTATGACCTTACATACTGGGTGCTTGCTATTTAAATATTCCAGGGCACTTCGGCTATCAACGAAAAAACAAACATCTCCCTCTCCATTTCTAATTTCTAGTAGTCCATAGAAAATGTCACACATTCCTGCTAGGGTTGAAGATACGTTATCAGCTATTCTATAACAATATTCACTCTCAATTTGTTCATTATTTGCCTTGTCTATCACCAAGACACCACACCCTGGTCTTCCATTTTCTGCTACTGAGCCATCACAATACACGTGGGCTACATCAGCATCATACAACTTACTTATATTTTCTTCTACTATTATTTTAAGTTCTATAATTTCATACCTAAATTTTTTTCTTTAACAAAGGTATTATATATATTTCAGTTATTTGCTCCTCCCAGGGTGGAAGTTGAGATATAGATTGAGGGACTAAACAAGCATTTGATAAATTATACATCCTAACATTCGCAATCAGTCCTTTTAAATACCCTTGCTTGCCTTGTTTCCTGAAGGTTCGGAAGTTATGTATACCTTCAGTAAGGTTATTTGATAAATTAATCCCACCTCCTGATCTTGTATGACTAATAGCAGCTATAATATTTACCTCTTCAATTCTATTTCTTAATGACCCTAGGTTAGGGAGGGAGGTAATAGGGGAGGTAGTAAGGGAGGGAGGGAGGAAGGTAATAGGGGAGGTAGTAAGGGGGGGAGGAAGGGAGGTAACAGGGGAGGTAGTAAGAGAGGGAGGGAGGGAGGTAATAGGGGAGGTAGTAAGGGAGGGAGGGAGGGAGGTAATAGGGGTATAACTGGTAAAACTGGAGACCTCGTATAGAGAAAGGCGCTGAAAACACAGGGAGGAGCAGGTCCATCAGGTGTAGATTTTAAGACTTAGAGGATCTTCCTAAGTCAAAACAAGTTTGGTTCAGCCGCGGGTGACCTTTGTGAAGCAATAGCAATGCTGGCAAAGAAACTTGCATCATCACCATGCGTGAACATAAAAGCTCTGACAGCATGTCGCCTGATACCTTTAAATAAGAATCCAGGAGTTAGACCAGTAGGCGTTGGGGAAGTTCTTAGAAGGATTATAGGAAAAGCAATCATGTCCGTATTTGGAAAAGATGCACAAAGAGCAGTGGGCAACTTACAAGTATGTGCAGGACAGCAAGCCGGAGGAGAAGCAGCAATACATGCAATGGGGAAGGTGTATGATGAGGAAGATTGTGAAGCGGTACTGCTAGCGGATGCAACAAATGCCTTTAACACCATTAGGGAGGCAGCTATTCACAACATCAAGATCAAATGCCTGAGAATCGCAAAGTACATAGAAAACACTTATAAGGAGCCAGCTAACCTGTATATAGTTGAAAGCACAAAGAAGGAAGAAATTAACATTCTCAAATCAAATGAAGGAACAACGCAAGGAGATCCAGTGGCAATGGCAATGTACGCACTGGCACTATCTATTCTGCAGCAGAAAATAAAACATGAGGCAACCTGAGTGAAACAAGTTGCGTATGCAGATGACCTCACAGGTGCAGGAAGAATAAAAGATCTCAAAGGATGGTGGCGGAGAGTACAATCGGTTGGCGCAGTCATTGGGTACCATCCTAATGCTAGTAAATCTGTACTAATAGTGAAAGAAGACAAGTATGAAGAAGCGGTGCAGACTTTTGATGGGACAGGAGTGAAGATTACAAAGGAGGGTCAACGCCATTTGGGAGCAGTAATAGGCACAGATGAATGCAAGAGAGTCTGTGTGCGAAAATGGTAGCAGAGTGGGTAAAGGAAGTGAAAACCCTGGCAGATATTGCGAAATCTGAACCACATGCTGCATATACTGCCTTCACATATTAGTCCATGAGCCAGGCCAGATATCGGTACCACCTGGGGTGACTAAACACGAATGGTACTAAAATGTTTATAGAGTGACTGTAAGTACATTAAGATATGATAGCCTTCTCGCACTGGTAGCTTAGTCTAATTTTTTTGATGCAATAGGGGCGCTACCCAAAAATAAAGATTTTTAGCGTGACGCTCGGCGTTTTCCTCATTTTCTTTAAAATCCATCACACAATCATCGCGAAACTTTGAACACCTATGTAGAATTATATTCTCTACCAGAGTTGTTCCTAGGTATTTTTCAAATTTCCTCATATTTCGGAATATACTCTATATTTTGGGTAATTTTCCTCTAAATCTAGAATAAATCCTTAAATATGGGGAACATTGAAAAATATATTCTAACAGCTCTTGTAGCTTATTTGATTCTCTACAAGATTATTCAGATGTGTAATACAAGTTCCACGATATTTAGGGGTTTATTTCATATTTGGGGATTTTTTGTTATATTTTGGGGATAATTTATTATTGGAAGGAGCAAACATATGTAGATTGGTTTCCATGTAATGTGTTTGTTTGTTCATGGTTTAATGGTGATATTTTTTGCAGGTGTGTGTCGACTGTTTGACGGCAGGATGGAACCATCTGCGAGGAAGAGAGCACGGATCGACTGTATCATCCACTGCTCTGATGATGACAGCGATGCTCTGGTGTCACCACAGGATTTGGACTCCTGGAACACATTGCTCAGGGCTGCAGAAATCAGGCAGCATGATCCAGTCCTGGAAGCAGCCAAGGGCCTTGAAGAAGGAGGAATACCACACATACATTATCACCGTAAATGTCGTAGTCTCTTTACAATGAAGAAGTCACTGGATTCTATCCTTGCCAAGGGTGTCAAGATAGAATCAGCAAGCGTCGACCCCAGGAGGAGGGCATCAAGGGATGCCCCTAGTACTAGCAGGGTGTATGCCAAAGTATGTATCTTCTGCGAGAAGTCAAGCAAGTACATAAAAACAACAAAGACAAGGGAGCCACTCATACAGTGTGTTGAGCTACGAGCAGATGAGAAGATTCGCAGAGCAGCAATAAGGAAACTCAACCAGAGAATCCTTGGTTTAGTTAGCAGAGACCTTGTTGCTGCAGAGGGTCACTACCACAAGTCGTGCTACAAACTCTTCACAAAAGATGATTTCCCAGCGGCCGCCAGGTCGGGTGCAGGTGAAAATCAGGAAGAAAGCGAGGAAGCACGCTACGAAGAGGTTGAGACAGAAGCCCTCGAGGAACTCTGCTTGTATATAAGGACCAAATTATTCCCCAACCCAGAGGTACTGCCTATGACAAACCTCACATCTAGGCTTGAGAGATCCATGATGTCCCGTGGTATTATCCAACTGAAACCAGCGACAAAGAAACATGTTCGCCGAAAGATTGAAACCGAGTTTGGAGAAATCACTACGCTTTGTCCCAGATGAGAAAGGAAAGCTTCTAATCTATCCACGCAGCCTCTCAATGGACGACCTTGCCCGGCAAGCACACAAAATGGCAAAAGACCTGCAAGAAGCAAGAGCAGCAACTCTGAAGATTTCTTAACCAAAGCAGGGATGCAGCTGAGGAATGAGATCAATAAACAAGATGTGAGTCAGCCATGGCCTCCCGATACAGATCAGAATGTCATTCCTGCAGCAGTCACTCAATTCCTGCACACCCTGCTGACAGGAGAGTGTGAGTGTGAAACTCCCTCTGAAAGAGCTCAACGTCTTGCCACTTCCTTTGGCAGTGACTTGGTCTTTGCTGTTACCAGTGGCAAGACAAAACCACCCAAGCACGTACTGCTGACCAATGCTGTAAAGTCTTTGACAGGAAACACAGAACTGATCCGAACTCTGAATCGTCTTGGTCACTGTGTGTCTTACTCAATGTTTGAGGAGATCGATACAGCCCTTTGTATCCAGAAGCTGGAATGCTCCAAGGATGACATTCCACTGCCAGCAAACATCTACCCTGGTGTGTTCACAACCCTGGCCTGGGATAACATTGACCGACTTGAAGAGACCCTAAGTGGAGCAGGTACTTCTCATAGAGTCAATGGCATTGCTGTTCCAGTCCAAGGTTGCAGGCTCTGTGCCAGAGAAAAGTCCTGCCAGAGATTACCAAGTCCAAGATAAGAAGCATCACTCAGACATCATCAATGCTGCCAATATACAATGTTGGGCGGCGGGCAGGGCCACCTAGGATTGAGACTGCGTATGTCGACACTACCAAGGAAGTCCAGGATTCAAAGACAAAGAACCATATCTGGCTTCTTACTCGAATGTCAGACCATGAGGACCAGTCCATCAGCAGTTGGACTGGGTTCAACATCAAAATGCGCAGAGACATTGCAGTGGTTCAGGACACTGTAAGCTACCTGCCCACTATCAATGCTCCCGCAACAGAAATGTCCACCGTTAATGAAATCTTGGAACAAACGCATGCTATCATGCAGTCCTTACAGCTTAACAAGATTGTGTGCGTGTTTGATCAAGGCACTCTATGCCAAAGCTGCCGAAGTTATCTGGAAACAAGAGAAGTTCAAGAACATTATCATCAGGATGGGCGTCTTCCACACAATCTGTAATCTCATCTCCACCATAGGAAAGAGGTTTCAAGATGCAGGTCTTAG
This sequence comes from Paralithodes platypus, assembly GCA_032716605.1. NCBI lineage: Eukaryota > Metazoa > Arthropoda > Malacostraca > Decapoda > Lithodidae > Paralithodes > Paralithodes platypus. Next base: position 73,901,441 of record CM064482.1, on the reverse strand, counting down.
AGATCTGTGTGTGGAATCAGGTATCATCGCAGAAGGATCAGTGTCAGGAGTGATGAACGGCAAGAGGTACAACAGAGCAGTGAGACTACACAAGCTCGTGTATGAAGCACTGATGAGGCTTGCATGGAAAGGCTTCCTTTCATGGCTAGAAGAAAACCATTCAAGGGACATACACCATCTAGATGAAACACTGAAGGACATCAACAGCTTTCACAGCAATGTGTCTCAGGGACTCTTTCAAGAGCTGATGGAGAGTGAATCATGCACACATATCATGAAGCTTTTCCAAGTTTATCTTGAGACCCTCAGAGATGAACACAACCTCTCAGCATTCTGGATGTCATACCTGGACATGGTTGAGATCATGCTGGACTTAATTCGAGCCTCCAGAGAAGGCAACTGGATGCTCCACCTAGGAGCAATCCGACAGATGATACCGTGGTGTTTTGCCTATGACAAAGTGAACTATGCCCGGTTCCTAACCTACTACTATGCCTTGATGTCTCGACTGCCCATTGAACACCCAGAGGTCCATGAACACTTCATGCAAGGTGGCTTTTCGGTCCAGATCGGTAGCAAGAATCCCTTTGGACGGATCCCTGTGGACCAGACAATCGAAGAGACGATCAACAAAGACACCCAGACACCAGGGGGCACAAAAGGCGGAGCTGTCGCCAGGTAATACCTGACATCGGAGTATCGCAGCAGGTACTTAAGGCAGCTCAGGACTATGGTAGTAGGCCAAAAGTATACTGACTTCAGCCACCCAGACCTACAGATGCCCAGGATTAGAAGAGATGAGGCCGATGTCCAATCTTTAGTTCAACTGATGGAGACCAGCTGGTTGAACCCCTTCAACGCAGAGCAAGAAGATCTTGTCAGTTTGTCAACTGCGACTATGGCACCACCAGAAGTTGTCAAAGACCTTCTAGGGGCCTACAGAATAGGAGAGGATGCATATCAAGCCTTCAAGGAAGAGCGCCTGGAGATCGATACGCCAACTATACAGTTTCATGACACGATGACGAAGACGAAACTGAGAACGTTCACTAACATCAGAATGAAGCCACGCTCACAAGACCATGCCAAGGAGGTTATCTTAAAGGCTGACAGGAACCTATTTGGCCAGATGATCCTTGTTGCCGAGAACAGAAAGCTCAAAATGAGTGATGTCTTGGCTCATCCCCTGGGGCCTTTGCCTTGGGCACTTGCCAGCGGTGATGGGTCTCTCCGCAAGACCAACAAGGCTGCCCTCGCAAAGGAGTTAGAGAGGAATGTTTCTCCTGCAGAAGTGATACCCGAGCCCTCTGCTACCATAATTGATGGGATGAGCCTGGTCCACAAACTGAAGGGAAACGACAAAACTTTTTCACAGCTTGCAGGTACAGCACTGAGTCACGCTGTTCATGAAGGTGCTAAGAGCAGGCGCATTGATGTTGTGTTTGATATCTACAAGGAGACATCCATCAAGGATGCAGAACGAGCCAAAAGAAGTGCAGGCACAGGAATTCATTTCAAGAACATTCAACCTTGGCACAACATACAGCAGTGGAGAAAGTTACTCGGTAGTTCCTCCAACAAGGCAAGTCTTATCAAGTTCTTGGTAGAAGAATGGAAGGCACCACAGCACAGGGAGAAGCTCAAGGACAAGGAGCTGTATGTCACATGTGAGCAGCGCTGCTTCAAGATCACCAAAGAGCAGTGGGAAGAGGCTCCTGAGCTTAAGTCAACTCAAGAAGAAACAGACACACGCCTTCTTCTCCATGCACTTCATGCAGCAGAATCTGGGAACAAGTCTGTCATCATCACTGCAGAAGATACAGACGTCATGGTGTTGTGTCTTGGCATTTGCCACAAGATCCCATCCCATCTGTTCCAGAAGTGCGGGACGAAGAACCGGACAAGATTCCTGGATATCACCACACTGAGCCGCACACTGGGAGGCAGCGTGTGGGATTCATTGATTGGTATGCATGCCTTTACAGGCTGTGATACCGTCAGTGCATTCGCTGGCCGAGGGAAGATGACGACACTCAAGCAGGTGAAGATGGACAAGACATACCAGCATGCTTTTCACGAACTTGGACGCTCATGGGAAGTGTCTCCTGAACTCTTTGAGAAGCTACAGGAAATCACCTGCCACATGTACCTACCATCTACCCACACAACTAAGGTAAACAAGCTTCGGTATGAGCTGTTCTGTGCAAGACGTGGAGAGGTAGAGTCAAGTCAACTCCCTCCTTGTGAGACCTGCCTCTTCATGCATGCACTGCGTCCAACCTGCCCGGCTGCGATCTGGAGAAGTCTTCAGAGCCAGCCATTTGTTGCGAACCCAACAGACTGCGGTTGGATGACAGATGAGGACGGTAAGCTTGCCGTCAACTGGATGCGAGGCTCACCAGCACCAGATGCTGTTATGCAGCTACTGTCCTTGCAAGTGTGTGCGGTCATGCGAACATCCCTAAGTGTACTTGCCTCAGCAATGGTCTAAAATGCACGGACATGTGCAGGTTACAGACATGTCAGAACAAGGCTATTGAAGAAGAGCCGGTGGCACAACAGTCAGATTCCGAGTCTGACGTAGATGATATTTAGGAGTAGTAATTTGCCATAATAGTATGTACAAGCCCATGGCATGCTTAGTGTGTATTTACAGGACTTGTATTAAATGTGACAATTACTATATGCATTTTGTTGACCTTTAGGCATTCCTGTCCCCAAATTTGACATTTTAAAAAATTTCGGAATTTTCGGTAGGGTATGTCTATTCAAGAAGTGATAACGACCATTAAGCTACCAATGTGCAAGGGCTATCATATCAAAACATAAACTAGAGACATGTAGCAAGCTAAAAACACCTAAGAGAATTAGTCACCCCGGGTGGTACCGATATCCCAAAATTCGGGTCTTGGCTCATGGACTATATGGTGTTAAGCACAGATGGACCTTTCTTATGAGAACGGTGCCTGCCATTGGACAGATGCTCCAACCGCTGGAAGAAGCAATCAGAGGAGCATTCATACCTGCTTTAACAGAGATGGAAGGCGTCACGCAAGAGCTAAGAGATCTATTAGCTCTTCCGCCAAGGTTCGGAGGTATGGGGATCATAAACCCAGTGGAGGCGGCACCACATGAGTACCAAAATTCCCTTAAACTTACTACGTCTCTGAAGGAAAAAATACGGGAGCAAAATGAAAATGATGAGGTGGACGAAGAGGAACAACGAAATGCAAGACAGGAAATTACAAAGAGTAGAGAAGAGAGACAGAAACATAGCCTAGAACAAATTAAGACCGAATGTAGTGAAGAACTGAAAAGGAGAGTTGAGATGGCACAAGACACGGGGGCTTCAAATTGGCTCACTTCATTACCAATAAAGGAAAAAGGCTTCAGCTTAAATAAACAAGAATTCAATGATGCCGTAGCCTTGAGGTATGGGTGGCCAGTTTCGAACCTGCCGCTGAAATGTGCATGCGGTGAAATAAACAACTCAGACCACTGTATGACCTGTAAGAAAGGAGGATTCATCTGTATCCGGCATGATGAAGTACGAGACATCACTGCACAAATGCTGGACGAGGTGTGCCATGATGTCGGAATCGAACCGGAACTTCTGCCTATGGACGGACAGCGCTTGGCTCATAATACTGCAAATACTTCAAATGAAGCAAGAGTGGACGTAAGTGCTCGAGGTTTTTGGACGAGGGCACAACAGGCTTTTTTCGACATCAGAATCTTCAACCCAAGAGCACAAACATATCGTGAGTGAGGACTCAAGGCGGCATACTTGAGAAACGAAAGTGAGAAAAAATGCGCTTTTGAAGAAAGAATTTTGAACAGGGATCAAGGAAGATATACTCCTCTGGTCTTCTCATCGTCGGGAGGAATGGGACCTTCTGCAAGTGTCTTTTATGCCAGATTAGCTGAACAAATATCGGAGAAAAAGCGCCAGCATAGAAGCCAAGTCATAACTTGGTTGAGATGCCGGCTCTCTTTCTCTCTTCTCAGGTCTGCACTCCTATGTCTCAGGGGTACAAGGTCCTCCCCGCTACAGAGGACAAGAGTGAGAGACTTGGACTTTGAAATGGTCGTGGCGGAGGGCCGAATTGGGGAACAACTAGGTTGATTGTAGGGTGGTACTGGTACAATAAGGTAAACTATAATGTAACTAGAATAAGATAGATTGTACACCACATTGTAACTGTCACCATAATACAAAAACAAAATACAAAATAAAAAATAAAAATAGAAGGAAACATGCTTACATTACTGAAATGTTTGTGGACATGCAGTAATGCAAGTAATGGTCACTCTTCTGTAAATCTAAAATGGCTTACTTAAGAATGGGAGAGGGGTGGGACCTTCTATTTTTTGTTTTTATTAAAAAAAAAAGGTAATAGGGGAGGTAGTAAGAGAGGGAGGGAGGGAGGTAATAGGGGAGGCAGTAAGAGAGGGAGGGATGGAGGTAATATGGGAGGTAGTAAGGGAGGGAGGGAGGTAATAGGGGAGGTAGTAAGAGAGGGAGGGAGGTAATAGGGGAGGTAGTAAGGGAGGGAGGGAGGTAATAGGGGAGGTAGTAAGGGAGGGAGGGAGGTAATAGGGGAGGTAGTAAGAGAGGGAGGGAGGGAGGTAATAGGGGAGGTAGTAAGGGAGGGAGGGAGGGAGGTAATAGGGGAGGTAGTAAGAGAGGGAGGGAGGGAGGTAATAGGGGAGGTAGTAAGAGAGGGAGGGAGGGAGGTAATAGGGGAGGTTAGTAAGGGGGGAGGGAGGGAGGTAATATGGAAGGTAGTAAGGGGGGGAGGGAGGGAGGTAATAGGGGAGGTAGTAAGGGAGTGAGGGAGGTAATAGGGGAGGTAGTAAGGGAGGGAGGGAGGTAATAAGGGAGGTAGTAAGGGAGGGAGGGAGGGGGGTAATAGGGGAGTGGGTAGGGGGGGGAGGGAGGGAGTTAATGGGGGAGCTAGTAAGGGAGGGAGGGAGGGAGGTAATAGGGGAGGTAGTAAGGCGGGGAGGGATGGATGTAATAGGGGAGGTAGTAAGGGAGGTAATAGGGGAGGTAGTAAGGGGGGGAGGGCGGGAGGTAATAGGGGAGGTAGTAAGGGGGGGAGGGATGGAGGTAATAGGGAGGTAGTAAGGGAGGGAGGGAGGTAATAGCGGAGGTAGTAAGGGGCCGAGGGCGGCAGGTACTAGGGGAGGTAGTAAGGAAGTAAATAGGGGAGGTAGTAAGGGGGGAGGGATGGAGGTACTTAAGGAGAGGAGGGATAGATAGAAACGGAAGGAGGAAATGAGGAAGAGTAGGAAGGAGGGAGGGAGGGAAGAAGCAAGGGAGGTAAGAAGGGAGGTAATAGGGGAGGATGGAAGAAACGTAGGGAGGGATAAATGCAGGGAAGAGAAAGGAAGGAAAAATAGGGGGCTGGAATAGGGGAGAGAAGAGAGAGAGAGAGGGAAGAAAATGAATAATAATAAAATAAAATAATAAAATGTTTATTTCCACTTAAAAGTGGTTATTCTGCTCATAATAACAATTACAAAGTGTACATTAAGTATTAACTTAGGTATAAACTTAGGTATAAGGTATAAACTTAGATTGTACATACATATTCAGATGCATATATACACGCAATACATACATATACAGTATATATATGTGCGTGGACTTACATACTTTTACACACACATTCATATTAATTTTCTTTGACTGTATATAGTTTATATGTATCTATATTGAAATACCCACATATATACAGTCATAAAAATATGAATAAGAATATATATAGAATATAGAAGGAAAGAAGAAAGAAGTAAATGGAAAGAGGGAGGGAAGAAGGAAGGGAATAGGGGAGGAAGGAAGGAAGAGATAGGGAGGGAAAAAGGTAGGGAATAGTGTAGGGAGGAAGAGAGAGGGAAGGAAGAAGGGAGGGAATAGTGTAGGGAGGAAGAGAGAGGGAAGGAAGAAGGGAGGGAATAGTGTAGGGAGGAAGAGAAAGGGAAGGAAGAAGGGAGGGAATAGTGTAGGGAGGAAGAGAGAGGGAAGGAAGAAGGGAGGGAATAGTGTAGGGAGGAAGAGAGAGGGAAGGAATAAGAGAGAGGGAAGGAAGAAGAGAGAGGGAAGGAAGAAGAGAGGGAATAGTGTCGGGAGAAAGCTAGAGGGAAGGAAGAAGGGAGGGAATAGTGTAGGGAGGAAGAGAGAGGGAAGGAGAAGGGAGGGAATAGTGTAGGGAGGAAGAGAGAGGGAAGGAAGAAGGGAGGGAATAGTGTAGGGAGGAAGAGAGAGGGAAGGAAGAAGGGAGGGAATAGTGTAGGGAGGAAGAGAGAGGGAAGGAAGAAGGGAGGGAATAGTGAAGGGAGGAAGAGAGAGGGAAGGAAGAAGGGAGGGAATAGTGAAGGGAAGAAGAGAGAGGGATGGAAGAAAGTAGGGAGGATGAGAAAGGGAGTAAAGAGAGAGGGAGGGAAGAAGGTAGGGAGGAAGAGAAAGGGAGGGAAAAAGGGAGGGAATAGAGGAGGAAGGAAGGAATATAGGATGGGCATTGGGAAATATGCTAAGAGGAGGAATGAAGGTGGAGGAGTGTATAATAAGACGAATATATTGTTGTATATCTATTTTATATATATTTTATATATATATTTATTTCCCTCCCTAGACCTCCATCAGTCTTTAAAACATACCCCCATAACCCTCCTTCGAGATAAATGTGTCCATTTTTCGGTCAAAATATGCCCCGGCCGATGGCTCATACTTCTCAAAATACAGGCTTGCTGGCGCTCGCCAAGAGTTCGCCAGGGAAAAAAAAATCGACACCTACTGTAAGTGGCACAAAAGATCTGAACATTGACAAAATAATTGGGCGAAGGGTCGTATAATAGTCAAACTAATGAGGCAAAAAGCTTTAAATTAATAGTGCTAAACATGGGGGAGAAGGGGGTCCAGATAAAACACCCCTTTAAGTGAATAGGAAGGAAAGAAGGAAGGAAGGAAGAGGGCAGGAGGAAGGAAGAGAGGAGGGTAGAAAGAGTGGAAGGCAATAGGGAGGAAGGAAAATAGGGTGGAAGAGAAATAGGGAGGAAAGGAATTAGGGTGGAAGGGAAATAGAGAGGAAGGGAAATAGGAAGGATGAAAAATAGGGAGGAAGATAAATAGGAAGGGAGATAATTAGGGAGGAAGGGAAATGGGAGGGTAAGGAAATAGGGAGGAAAGGAAATAAGGAAGAAGTTAAATATGATGGAATATAAATAGGGAGCGAGGGAAATAGGGAGGAAGAGAAATAGAGGGAAAGGAAATATAGATGGAGGGAAATAGGGAGGGAATGAAATAAGGAGGAAGTTATAAATGGGGAGGAAGGGAAATAGGGAGGAAGGGAAATAGGGAGGAAGGAAAATCGGGAAGACGGGATGAAGGTAGATAGGGAGGAAGGGAAATAGGGAAGAAGGAAATAGGGAGAAGGATGAAAGGGAGGATGGAAAATAGGGAAGATGGGAAATAGGGAAGAAAGGAAAATAGGGAGGAAGGGAAATAGGAAAACTGGGAAGGAATACATGAAGAAGGAATTGGGGGCGAGAGATAAAGAGGAAGACACTTGTTACAGGCATCTTTGTTTTTGTCCCCCTCTTACACAATTAACCCCTTCTGCACGATGATGTAATTTCCGTCATATTCTGGTTACCATTAGACGATTATTTTAGCTTATGGTCTACCTCTAGGACGCAAAGAGGTAAATACAAGCTCAATAAACCCTCTGAATGAAATGGGTCCTTCTTAAACTGCATTAAATCGTCTAATTTTTGCCATAATCAAAATTAGAAAGGCGTCCTGGTGCTGGAGGGGATACATAAAGTTTTCTTAAGGGAGGTGACCTATTTTTTTTCTCTTTCTCGGTTTTATCCATTTGGTCCCATTCATCCTACTGGTTTAAGACATTCATCCTTATCCTGGTTTCGATTTTTTCTTGGCGAGCAATAGCGAGCCAGCATTTTACAGAGAAATGAAGCTTCGCCGGAGACATTTTTCTATCAAAAAATGTACAAATTTAGCCAGCTCTTTAACACATTATCCTAAATATGGTACCTCGCTGTAGCGAGCTCGCCAGGTATAAATCGACACCTGGATGAGGATATACGTCATTATAACAGTAGGCTGAATGGGGTCGAATGGATACAACCCAGAGAGAAAAAAAGCAGGTCACCTCCCGAAAGAAGGGAATAGCGACTAGGACTAACTGAATAACCGCCTATATTACTAACATTGTTCAAGAAGATGGACAATAACAAGCAAAATACTTAAATGTTATGATAAATGACATTGTGAAAGGGTTGAAGGTCATAGTTGCTTAACGCCTTATGTACCGGCGACGTTTTTTTCATGTGATTTCAGCTATATTTATACGATTTTATGAAGCTTAGGAAGGGTATATGGTAGCTAAAAATATTAATTTGGATAGTCTGTAGTCTTATAATGGTTAGACGTTGTTCCTAAGCTGAACAAAGTGGTCTAATAGTTGCCAACATATAATGAAAAGGACGTCACCGGTACTGAAGGGGTTAAACACGGCAGTCCAGTAATTTGTATATCGAAAGAATTTACTGTAATAATTAAGGGTACGAAACAGGTATATAAATCATTGGGTATATTGATGGTGGTTTACCTTTATACCTTGTGTAAAATGGGTTTATTACCACCATTATACCTTTAAATGGGTAGATTATTATGAACACTTTAATTTAGGTTTTTCACAAACTTAGTATTTTAGAGTGTGTTGACTTACCTCTGTATGTTGTACACAATGGGTTAAACTCCACTTATAAATGGGTAGATTATCATGGACACTTTAATTACCATATGCCAATCAATAATATTTTAATGCATATACTGTACTGTATATTATTGAACAACCATCGGGACATCACATACACCCTTGCTTAAAACCCAACATTCAGATTAAAGACCTTGTCTCTGTTCATGATCCACACATACTGACCCCTTTGCACCCCTCATACATGCCCTTGATTGTCTTTTCAGCAACTTGCCATCTACTCCGTCATATGTTTAGTACCGGTACCAGTACTTTCCACATACCTTCTCTATCAATTCTGTCATAGGCCTTTCTCTCACCTCCCTAAAATGCAGCATACCCTTTTGTCGCTTCTCCATATATTCTCTCCACAACACATTTCCCCCTGGCAAAAATCTTAGCTACACATCCTCTTCCCCTTCCTAAGATGACTACAGTATGCTACCTGTTTCCCCAGCACTACTGACTGAAACATGCCCAAATATATTGCATGTCCCTCTTCAGATTTATCTAAAATATGTAAAATTTACAACCAAATCCCACTAACAGTAGCACCTGAAATCAATAAAACTCACTAACAGGATAAATAAATGGAAGAAATACTTCCAAAAGATTTATATGTTACCCCTTTGACCAGCAATACTGACTGAAACTGCCTAAATCTTGCATGTGCTCTTTCAGATTTATACCTACATACATACGTACATAACATTTTAAGACTGAGTGCTCCACACAGATGTGCCGTTTTCAGTCTCGTTTTCGTAATGGCGGCGTTCCAGGCAACCCCTGTTAAGGGATGCTTTACTTGTCAAGTGTTTTGGATTTGAGATCGGCCCGTATAGTCCGATCCCCGTTGCTTACTCGGTCCACCCCTTGGTGGCAGCTCCCTCCACAATCGCAGCCCTGCATCTTTTCAACACCAATTTTGGTCATCCATTCTCTCCACATGTCCATACCATCCCAGTTGACTTGTACGCATCTCCTCGCTAATACTCGTTATATCTAAACGTCTCTTCAGCTCATCATTTGTTATTCTGTTGACATCCTTTATTCTGAAATATGTAAAAATACAACCAATTACCAACTACATTACCAACAAATTTAATAAAGTACCCTAAACCTGATAAAGAAAATGTAAGAAATAGCCCTAAAGATGAATTTATCTATCTATCTATTGCCTGACGCCGTGATCCCCAAAGGGGTGGCCACGAACGAATCGCCCCTATGCACCTGTCCCCAGTCAGTCGACGGCTCTCCTCCCATCCAGCACCGCTTTCATGCATATACTTCTTAACTCCGTCCTTCCACCTCTTTCGGTTTACCTCTCCCTCTGTCCTTCCACCTCCACCTCGTACACGCTCTTATCCATTCTCCCTCGTCTTCCCATACGTTCCACAGGGCCGAACCATCTCAAGGTGTTCTTGTTTTTCGCACTTTCCATTACATTTCACACCACACCTCTCTCGTACTTCCTCATTCGTCTGTCCTATCCCTCCATGTAACTCTGCACCTACACTTCTCAAGTAACTCATTGCCATCCCTATGTCACTCTTGGTTTTAATCTCTCCAACAACGTCCATGCTTCGCTTCCCGTAAGTCAGTGGCGGGATTAACCCCACTGTCATGCAATGACTTCTTCAGTTTCCATGCTGACCCACCCTATTTCATGTTACTACTGCTTTCAGCATTCCTACAACCCCTTCTTCCCCTGTTGCACCCTCATCCCACACTTCCTTCATCCATACTCCCATCTGTTACTCTGTACACACCTGCCAAGATACTTAAATGAGTCTGACATCTCCATAGCCTAGACCGGTTCCTCAAAACGTCAGCCTCACACTTCTGTGGCCGTTCACCCCTTTCGAAGACCATAACCTTGCTCTTCCCCGCATTTTACGCTTCAGAATTCCATTTTTTTTTCTCGCACACTGTTTCCAAAAATATTTACCAGGAACAGCCTGCAACTCCCATATCATATCATACAGCCAACAGCAGTACACAAACATCCACTGCTCTTCCTTGTAACAATTTTTTTTTTCTTTTATGACTCCATCCATATACTGTATATATAGAACAACCATCTGGACATCACACACCCTTTCTCGCTGGTGTAACCAAAGCATTCAGATCAAAGAACTCCCTTTGTTGCATTCTTCAACAGCATACTGATACCGTTTGCACTCTCATACATACCGTCACTTCGGCTTTCATGGCAACTTGCCCATCCCTACTCCATATATTCTCAGTAACAGTACTTTCCACATACCGTTCCTCTATCAACTCTGTCTTTAGTCCACTTCGTTGCCTTCCTCCTTATTAGTGGTACAACCGGGACCATCAACTGCTCATCCTTGCATTGTCTTTTATGACTCCATCCATATACCTTTTCCGTATTATTGATACAACCACGGGGACATCACACCCACCACTTTCTTTAAACCCAAAATTCAGATCAAAGAACTCCGCTCTGGTTCATTCTCAACACATACTGACCCCTTTGCACCCTCACTACATGCTTTCCAACTGCTTTCAGCAACTTGCTATCCTGCTCCGTATATTCCAAGTACTTTCATACATACCGGTACCTTCTCTATCAACCTCTGTCATAGGCCCTTCTCCAAGTCCATGAAGGCAGCATACAACTTTTGTCCCTTCCTTCCAAGATATTGCTCCACAACATATTTCAAGGGCAAAGATCTGAGCTACACATCCTATTCCCCTTCCTATGATGAATACTGTATGTTAACCGTTTCCACCAGCAATACTAACTGAGACTGCCCAAATATATTGCATGTGACTCTTCTGATTTATCTACAATAATTAAAATTATACCAAATACCACTACATGAGCACAAAACTCAATCATGCACAGAAACAGTATAAAACATAGGATAAAATACCCCAAAGATGAATACGTTAACCCTTTCCCCCAGCAATACTTTACTGAACATGCACAAATTAGTTGTTCATGTGCTCTCCAGATTTAGCTGAAATATGTGAAATTACACCAAATACTAACATACATTAGCACAAAAATCACTCACGCACTAGTTAACAGGATAATAAAAAAAAAATTTGGGGAAAAAGATATAGCCCAAAAATGAATTTTCTATAGCCTACCGGTTGGGCCGTTCTCACTTTGGCTTCGTCCGTCATTCTTGGTGAGCTGCTTTGTGTGTCCTGCTTGTTCCCCGCCTCTCGATGCTTGCAGACTGGGCGATCTCTCCGGTTCCATTTATACGCTCCCCTGGCGCGTTTACATCTGAATGGTCCTACTTTTACTTATATTGTTTCTAGATCTCAAGTAACGGCGTCTCTCCGTCCGTCGGAATGGCGACAGCCCAATCTACGTACCAAGATTGGATCCAAAAGCGTCACATTTTTCCTTTGCCCCTCACACCTTTCTTCTCTTCATAATTGCTGAGGGGCACAGGGCCCTGGTGGGACTTTCGGTTTCCTCGGTGCTTATTCCGCCCCATGCCCTCACCTCCACCTCTCCTCCCGCCATGGAGTGGCTTCTTCGTTCCCCCCCTCGGCTTCATGGGCGTCGCAGGGGAGTGTTTCTGTGGGGTCGCATAATTTCTGTTCTATGGACCCATTGGTCTTGCTCTTCCGGCCGTTGGGCTGTGTTCGCCGGCCTTGGCTGAATCCAACAACCCAACCATCAACAATATATTAAATTGCCGGATTGGGTTCTAGTCCATGTGGTGATGGGCTGGTCTTCAGAGTGATGAATTGAGCGATCCTCCATACCCATAGCTTACTCCTGACTGTCCTTTACTAGATATTTTCTAGATCTCAGTCCGGCGTCTCATCCGTGGATTGACCTCCCAATCTACAGTACCAAGCTTGAAGCCAAGCGTCACATTTTTCCTTTGCCCCCACGTTCTCTTCCTAATTCTGAGGGGCACAGTGCCCGGAGTGTGACTTTGGTGTCCCGGCGCGTTTCCCGACCTCCTCAGCTCCCCGCCATGGAGTGGGCTTCGGTCACCCATGCTTCATGTGGTCGGCAGGGATGGTTTCTGTTGGGATCTCGTTTATGGCCTTGGCCTTGCTCGGGGCTTGGGCGTTCGACCAGGCCAGCTTGGGGCCACAACAACAACACAACATAGTGCCGGACACCTTGATCACCGAAGGGGTGACTCATGAACGAAACGCCTGCCGTATGTCAAGCTCGCTTGAAGCGTGTTATCACTCAATCGTCTTTTAAGAGCTTTTGTTAAGTGGCCCTTGGTTAATTACCACACCATCGCGTCAGAAGGAGTTTGAGGGGGTTAAATTGCTAGATACATAGAGGAAGAGGAATGCCAAGTAAAGCTACCAAATAGATAAGCTATTTTTAACATCTATCTATCATCTATTGCCTGACGCCGTGATCCCCGAAGGGTTGGCCATGGACGAACCGCCCGCCCATGCACCCTCTGTCCCCATTCAGTGCGAACCGCCCCTTCCCCCCAACCAGCACCGGGGGCCTTCGTTCATGTACTTCCTCACTCCATCCTCCACCTCTCATTCGGTCTATCTCTCGCTCTCTGTCCCTCCCACCCTCACAGCTTCTCATACACCCTCTTTCGTCTTCTCTCACTTATCCATACGTTGTCCATATGGGGGGGGGGGGCCCCCCGAACCATCTCAAGTTGTTCTTTTCACACTTTCCAGCACATCTACCTCCACACCACAACCTTCTTACTTCCTCATTAGTCTGTCTAGCCCTCCATGTAACTCTGCACGCACTCCTTAAGTAATTCATTTCCACTGCTCTCACTCTTGGTCTGAGTCTCTCAACCAACGTCCATGCTTCGCTTCCGTAAGTCCGTGTCGGAATTACCACACTGTCATGCAAGGACTTCTTCACTTCCATACTGACCAAACTATTTCTTGTTACTGCTTTTAGCGTTCCTACAACCCTCTTACCTGTTGTACCCTCTCCCGCACTTCTTCATCCATAGTCCCATCTTTACTCAACACACTGCCCAGATACTTAAAAGAGTTGACGATCTCCATAGCCTGACCGTTCAGCTTCACCTCACACTCTGTGACTTCACCCCTTTCGAAGACCATAACCTTGCTCTTCCCCGCATTTACCTTCAAATTCCGTTTTTCGCACACTGTTCCAAACTCATTTACCAGACCCTGCAACTCCCATTCATTATCACTCATCAGAACTGTATCATCCGCAAACAGCAGTATAGGTAGCTTCCACTCAATTCCCTCCCTTAACTGCGATACACCAACATCCACTGCTCTTGATAGTATTTCTTTTATGACTCCATCCATATATACAGTAAACAACCACGGGTACATCACACACCCCTGTTTCAAACCAACATTCAGGTAAAAAAACTCGCTCTGCTCACTCTCCACACGTACTGCCGCCTTTACATCCTCATACATGCTCTTCACTGCTTTCAGCAACTTGCCCTCTACTCCGTATATTCTAAGTACTTTCCACAAACCTTCTCTATCCACTCTGTCATAGGCCTTCTCCAAGTCCATAAAGGCAACATACACCTTTTGTTTCTTCTCCAGATACTTCTCCACAACACAATTCAGGGTAAAAATCTGATCTACACATCCTCTTCCCTTCCTAAAAACCTCCCTGCTCGTCGCCTATCCATTTCTCCGTTCTCACTCTCACTCTCTCAATCACTACCGGTACCCTACTGTATACCTTCCCTACTACGCTTAGAAGACATATTACTCGGGGGTTACCACACACACCACTTTCCCCGTTGCCCTTATATAGGGGGACTATTATGCCAGTCTTCCAGTCATCGGGTGCACGCCCCTTCTCCCATGCTAGTTTGCACATTTTCCATACCCATTCTATCACTATCTCACCACCATACCTCAACATGTCCCCACGCACTTCATCTGTTCCTGGTGCTTTCCCCAACTTCACTCTTTTCATGGCTTCCCACACTTCTGACCTCCTGATCCCCACCTCCTCCTACACTACTTCTCTTCTTCTCCCTCCCATACCATATCCAGCTATGTTTGCTGGCTCTTCATTCCCTACATTTAGCAACTCACTGAAGTACTCCCTCCATCTTTCGACTCTCTCTTGCTTCTCGGCTAGCATTCTCCCATTCTTATCTTTCACACCCTTACTGTTTCCCTTGCTACCTTCCCTAACTTTTCTTGACTTCTTCCCAGAACAGTTTCTTACTCTCCCTCCAGTTTACACTCAGGTGCTCGTTCTGTCTCTCGGAATCTTCATTCCCTCTACTACCAACCTCTCTATATGCTTTCTTCTTTTCTTCCACAGTTATTCTTACCTCTTCTGTCCACCATGCATACCCTTTCCACTCCCCTCTTCTTCTCCCACTCCTACCTCCTCATGCTGCACCATCTCATCCTTCTAAACACCCATTGCTCATCTCCTCCACTTCCTCCATAACTTCCAGGTCGAACTCACCTAATAGTCTTTCCACTGCTCTCCTGTACTCCTCCCACTTCCTCCTCCTGCACCTCTCCACCCTCCTCACCATTCACCCTCCTCTCGCCTCCCTCCAGCTCTCCTCACCCACTTCTTGTATCCTAACTCTACCACTCATGCAGACCCCCTCCAATACCCCTATACACCCTAGCACCATCACAGATGTCTTCATTCGTTTCATCCACACATACATACTCATCAATGACTTTCGTTCCACCACTGTCTTATCCTTCATCGTCAACATCCGTTTCCACGTGTACCTGTGGATCATTCTGTGTCGGAGAAGGTGTTGGCTATCCCAGCCTCCTCCCCACACATACGTCCACAAGTGCACTACCATTCCCATTCACCTCTGATGGTACCCCACCCTCCCCACACTCCCTCAACTTTCTATCACCCACCTAAC
Source organism: Paralithodes platypus (assembly GCA_032716605.1). Taxonomy (NCBI): domain Eukaryota; kingdom Metazoa; phylum Arthropoda; class Malacostraca; order Decapoda; family Lithodidae; genus Paralithodes; species Paralithodes platypus. The sequence continues at coordinate 73,885,813 of CM064482.1, read as the reverse complement.
CATTCATATCAATCGAAATATTATTTCGTTCTTGTCAAACTTCTCCAGGCACGCCTTCACATTCATCCAGAACTCATCTTTCTTTCTTTCAAGTATATCCTCTGTCGGGGCATACACGCATACAACAATACATAAACATGAGGGCTTATATAATTTGTACCTCTGCAGTTTCTCCATGGCTAACGAAAAAGGTCACATTCCTAAGAAGCCCCAACCAAAAAGGCCAAGCTTCTGTACAGAACAAATGCCACACCTTTACCCTTATGGTGACCCCATCAAATAATCAAAACAACCACACTTCTTAACCCAATTCCCGTGGGGCCCCTCATATGACGGAGACGATTTTCCGGCTATTTTGTAGCCTGTGAGCCAGGCCAGCTTTTGCAAGCAGCACGGATGGACGTCAGCCGGAGCCTACAGGCCCCGCCACGACACAGGTTTGTGTGAGAGAGAGTTCACTTATGTGCAGCGTCACACATAGCGAAAACAGAAAATAATTGGTCATTATTAGCGATTTCGCCTAGGCCTATCGGATTTGGTAATTTTTAGCAATTTTGCCCTTCGTTTGCAAGATCCTTACAAGAAAACCAGACGTCGTACAGGGATGATTCAGGAGTAATTTGAAAGCTATTACCGTACTTTCACGAATACATAATTGTATTACGCTCTGGCTTTTCTTATGCATGAAAATGAGCAGGGAATGAAGGCAATTTCGGGCAATTATGCCTACTCGTACAGGAGTCCTTGGAGCGGCTTCGGTCGCGCCGGGAATTTCCACACCTCACACCACACACACACATCACACAGTTTTTCCTACACCGAGAAATGACTCTCCGGCTGTCATTTCTCGAAGACTTCTTCTAGCTAGAGACATTGAGAGCAACCCAGGACCCACCTACACATACATATGTCCAACTTGCTCAAAACCCATCACTTCGAGTCGCCACACTAATGGTTCAGTTCTCTGCAATTCATGCAGGAACTGGACCCATTTCACCTGCACAACACTTGCCTCCAAGAAACACTACACGAACACCTGGACCTGTTCCTCATGCCCCTCCCTCTCCCAGTCAAATCCCTCGCCTAAAACCCGTCCACCTCTCCTCCCCAACCCACCTAACCTTCCCATATCATCCACTCCCCCCCCTAAAACCTGTCCACCTCTCCTACCTAACCCACCTAACCTTCCCATACCATCCACATCCTCACTCAACATACCACACCCCATCCTAATCCATCCAACCCCCATCTGCTCCCCAATCCCCCCCCCACCTCACCCATCCCAACCCCCCGCCCCTCCCTCACCCCCACACCCCCACCCCATCCTCGTGCAGCAGCACCCAACATACATCGTGCACATAACTTAACATTCTCCAATTGAACATAGATGGCATCAACACAAAGAAACACGAACTCTCACACTTCATCAAACAACACAACATACACATTGCCATCTTACAAGAAACAAAACTCTGCACAACACAAAAAACACCCACATTTCATGATTTCACCACCATCAGACAAGACCGGGCTGTCGGCGGAGGCGGTGGACTCATCACCCTGGTACACAAAAAAATATCATACATAGTTACCAGTGTACAAACCAAATCCCTCCTCCCCCCAAATGATAACACAACAGAAATACAATCAATTCAAATACGCACTGGCAACAACTCTAACATAACCATCATAAACACATACATCCCCTACAGCACCAAATGAATACAGACCACACTTACAACACATCACAAACACCCCACACATCATCCTGGGTGGTGACTTCGAAGGCAATACGTCGGCCTGGTTTGTCGACAACCCCGACACAGACAGAGGGCTGGTACTACAAAACCAAACTGTTAACCTCATCATCCTTGACGACATCCACCAACATACCCATATTCCTCACCAAGCCCTCTATAACCCATCAGCTCCAGACATCACCTTTTGCTCCCCAGAACTCGCCCCCACAACATCCTGGAGGGTGGTCAGAACCTTAGGCTCTGACCACCTCCCGATCATTATCACCACCAAAACCAGACTCACCCCAGCTAACCACCAACACACATACACCAATTATAAAAGACCTAACTGGAAGCATTCACAAATGAGACAGAACAACACTTCACAACTCTAAACAGTACACCCATCACTAACATCAACAAGGCCGTACACATACTCAATAAAACTATCCAAAACACTGACAAGAAACACATTCCAAGAGGTAACAGAAAAAGACACAACCCCAACTTCACACCAGAAATTCAAAACCTCATCAGACAACGCAACATACTGAAACACTCCCCAGCACCCCACACACAAGACATCACACAACAAATCCAAGCACACCACACCCAAACTAACAACAAAATACAAGAACAACAAAAACTAAATTGGAATAACTTCCTACAAACACTTGATCACAAAACAAACCCCAAAACACTCTACAAAACACTAAACAGCATCACACTTTCCAACAGCAACACAACACAATTACATGCTGCAATCACAACAACAGACTCTACTCCTTCATGTACCAACAAGCAAACACTCTCATCAATCACTTCTCACATGTCAGTCACCTAAAACTCACAAAGATGTCCGCTGTGTCATCCGACGTAAGAGACAATTCCCCACAGACCCTGACTATACACCCTTCACCAATCACCAGACAAAGCATATCATCACAATCTCAAGCACTCACCCGCTTGTGGCCTAGACAACATAAACAACATACACCTCAGACACCTGGGACCACAAGGCATACAAGCACTCACTAACATATCAAACTACAGCTATTCACACAACACAATACCAGACATTTGGAAGCATGGTCTCATCACCACATTCCCCAAACCCAACAAAGACCCCACGCTACCCTCCTCGCACCGCCCCATCACACTCCTTTGCTCCCCCTTCAAAGTCATGGAACGCCTAGTGTTACAACTAATTACACCCGACCTACCCCTAGCTCCAACACAACATGGCTTTAGGCCACTGCACTCCACAAACACTCTTCTCAAAGACCTTACACAAAGAGCTTTTTACGGCATCAACTCAGCTAGACCACCACACAGATCACTATTAGCCACACTCGACATTAGTAAAGCCTTCGATGCCATCCCCCGCCAAAACCTAACAAACAATAACTACAACACACACATGCACAACAGCACAAAAAGGTGGCGTGCCAACTTGCTAGCAGGCAGATGTGCACATTTTCTTTTGCCGGTCAGTCATCTAAAATCAGAAACTTTCCAAACGGAGTCCCACAAGGATCCGTCCTATCGCCCGCACTCTTCTATCTGTACATGCACGATATAACTACACCCAATACGCCCCAAATAAACTTAGCCTCCTATGCAGATGACATAACACTCACATGCACACACCATGACCCAAAAAGAGCAACAGATCTCCTTCAACCCTATCTCAACACACTACATGGCTGGTGCACTACAAACAGACTTAATCTACCCCCAGCCAAATCCACCGCAACCCTGCTCACAAGCTGGACAGGAGAACACCATACATCCCTCAACTCACCCTAACAACACACCCCTAACACATAACACACACACAAATCCTAGGAGTAACATATGTATACTCATATGACATTCAAACAGCACACCACAAACATTAAAAAGAAATGACACCCAGACTTAACGCCCTCAGGTCACTTGCTCACACAAAATTTGGACACAACAAAGAAACTACCACCACAGTATATAAACAATACATAAGATTCCAGTGATCATGACAGGCACTCAATTCCTGGCAGTAGCCTCCACGAACCAAGACCACCCACTAAACTACATGGCAACACACCCACAGACACCAAGAAATATCAAAACAACACCCAGCACACGTATCACACACAATTACTGTCCTCTCTCCCACCCCGAACCACCTTCCAGAAGCACATCCATACTCATATCTCTCGCCGATCCATCCACTCACTCGCAGACAACACGCAGCTGCAAGCACGACCTCCCGAAATCCATCCTTCCGAATCCTCCCTTCCTCGCGAGGACAGAGTCCACCTGGCCAGGCTGAGATGCGGACACCAACCAGCTCTCCTGAGCTATCAGAAGAGACTGGATGACTCCGTTGTCGATGCCTGCCCGGGATGTAACACAGCACCCCATACCATTAAACACATAATAGAAGACTGCATTTCACACAACCACTTACGCCAACAACACAATCTACACTCAATGAGAGCTCTGTGGGAAAGCCCGATCGTGGCCATGGCCTTCCTCAGGGACTCGGGGCTGTTCGGCCAGGCAGCTTAGGGAACAACAACAACAACAACAACTCGTACAGGATTAATAGCTTTAACCAAAATGGTCACACTCCTTAACCCCTTCTTTACCGCAGGACCATACCCGCACGAGTCCTACCCTCCCCTTCCCAAACCGAATTTTCCCGCGCTCCCGCTCGTTCGTGGGGTAGTTTATGTTTTATCATTACATCGTTAATTTTGGCTATATTTCTTATTTGTTTATGTTGTCATGTAGATATTGACCATGAGATGTGTGTATCATATGTTAAAATAATTTACATATAATATTACATGCGTAACAAATTGCTTTACTAATCCTTTACTATACAGATAAATATAATGGCTGGAGACATAAACACATATATAATGAAGACAATAATGATTGTATTACTCACCTTGTAAGTGTGGATGAGATCCATTGACAATGAGGTAGGTACAGGTAGAAAGTAGGTGAAGTAGGGCGGTGCGATGAAATGTAGGCGCGGCGGTGCGATCAAAGGTAGGCGCACCGCGGCAGGTGAGGTGGTGCACTCCAAGGCTGGTGCACCATGAGTGTCAGAGTGCTACTGGGAGTGCCAAGCCTGATAGTGCTCCGCCGAGCACAGACCAGGCTGCTGAGGGCAGGCAGGCAATCTCCATTTCCTCTGAATTTTGCCCTACCCTCTTTGGAACACACTCGGCAACGCTTTTGAGGTCTTTTCTTGTTGTCATTGGCAGGTATTACAAGCAGTCCATGGCAGATACCAGTTTCACCTTCCCATGTTGCCCCCCCTCCCTGCTTGGCCTTCTTCTTCTCTTTCTTTTTAGGCGATCTTTCCTCATTTTGCATCACACACAGAGCACCTAGCCGAGAGAGTACTTGGAGAGCAGTTCATGGGCGACAAGTTTTATGTAATCTCCATATTCCATCCACTTGGTATATTGGCGAAGATTCATGTAGATCGTACGGGAATTGAGCAACATTCTGCAGATCATGTGTAGGCCGATCTTCTTGAACCATGCATACGACTTCCTGGTGGGGTCAGTTGGCTCCAAAAGTTGGTCCACCAAGTCAACTGAACCCATCTGTTCGTTGTAGCGCTGGATTGGTACTGGTTTCTTAATAAATTCCTCCTTACCCCCCTCACATGGCGAGTACGTTCCACGAAACCTGCCTCATATTTGGTGGTAATGACATTCACTTCCTTCGTGTCATGAAACTTGACCAGCAGAATCTCATCTTTTCTGGCGAACAAGGTTTGCCCTTTTTAAAGTTTTTCATCCCTCACAGTCTTGGGTACACCTCGATTTGCACGAATTGTGCCTGTAGTCAAAGTGTCCCCGCCCACAGGTACTCAGCAAGGTGGAGGGAAGAATACCAGTTATCAAGGATGACATGCCTTCCCTTCTTCATGAGGTCCAACATCAGAAACAGGTACTCGCTCTGACTTCGAGAGGGGCTGTAGTTCAGGGTCATCCAACATCCTGTCATAGAGGCGGGGTGTGTACAGGCAAAAGTTCCATGTATACCCCCTGGCACTGGGTGAACTTGGGCAAAGTGCAAACAGCTTCAACCCAAAGCGTTTTCTCTTAGTTTTTATATATTGTCTGCAGTGTAATCTGCCTTTGTAAAGTATGAGAGCATCATCAACTGCGAAATTGCTTCCAGCAGAGAAATACAAGGTAGTTTTTTCTTGCAACAATGAAAAAAAACTGCCAATCCTGGTCATGGGCATCTTGGGCTGTGCATCATCTGGGTGTGAGTATCTAATGAACTTCATGATTTGAGAGAACCTGTTCCTACTCATGATGGAGGAGTGGTACACAGGAGGGCCTCTACACATTATGGAGGTGCTCCAGTAATCTGATATCTTGGGCAATTTGGTTACCCCCATCAATATTGAAGGCAAATAACACATACATCTCATCTTCCTTCACGTCTACCCACTTCCTTCCATAAATCTTTTTCTATTCTTGGTAGGGTTCTCCCTGAAGAACTTATTAGCCCTCTCATTGGTCCACAGGCATAAAGAATTCACAATGTCCTTCGAAATAAATAGTTCAAAGCAATCCAAGGCAGTCATTTCCTCTGCCTCATGTTGTTGAATAATAGCTGGATACACATCTTCAAAATCTTCAATAACCTGTGGTAAATTGGTGGGCCGCTGGTCGGCAAAGGGATCTGCCAGGAGATGAAATGCGGGAGGGCCAGCGGTGGCAGTGGGGGTGGTGGGGGACAATGGTGGGGAGATATCATCATCAGTTTCGCTTTCCTCACTACCGCTAACATCACTGTCATTCTCGGGTAAATAATCTTCATCCTCGTCACTAATGGAGATGTCTGAGTGTTCCTCATTGTCATCTGATACATCTAAGTCACTGGTACAGGTCCATTTCCTGGTCGATTCACTAGGTAAGGACGCCATGGCACTGGTAATAATCCTGTGGCACCCTCACGGACGCCTGTCGGAGATACACTGACTTCCGTCACTCCCTCCCTCCCCACCCTCATGGCTCCCAGCTGACAGCAATATTCCAACAGTGGAATGACCAGTGACTTGTAGAGCGTCAGCATTGGATCATGTCACGTTGTTCGGAAGGTTCGTAGGATCCATCCAGCTTGGTTACGAGCATTCTTTGCCACATTGGTTATATGCATTCCAAATGTACCATCTCGACTGAGTGTAATACCAAGATCTTTTACATAATCATTAGTATCAATGCAAGAGCCGTCATCTGCTGTGTATGTGTGGATATTCATATTTCGGTCTGAACTGAAGTTCATGTGTTCAAATTTGTTATTATTAAAGGACATGTTGTTTTGCTCTGCCCATGAGTAAATTGTAGTGAGATCTGCCTGAAGTAAATCAGCATCTGTTGTAGAAGACACTTCCTTTAATACACGAGTGTCGTCAGCAAAGGAGGCGACAGACGAATGCATGACATGTTTATTTATGTCTGATATGTGCAGCAAGAAAAGTATAGGTCCAAGAACTGACCCTTGTGGCACCCCACTAGTGACGATGGATGGCTTGGACACTGCACCACCACCGCGACAGCTTGTTCCCTGTCAGTGAGGAAACAGTGCAGCCACACCCCAAGTTTTCCTGAGATTCCTGAGTCTCGATATCTTGTGGAGGAGTATGCCGTGGTCTACCTTGTCAAATGCTTTTGCAAAATCAAGGTAGACCACGTCGATAGCAATTTTATTTTCTAGCCCTTCTATAATTTTTTCATGGTGAGCTAACAGTTGCGGGAGGCACGAGTGGCGCTTCCGAAAACCATGCTGGTCCTTGTTTATTATGTTGTTTCTTCAAGGTATATGGACATATTTTTAACTATTAGCTTTTCGAGGATTTTGATGACATGCGAAGTTAAAGCAATAGGTCTATAATTTTTGCTTCACCCCTCGAACCCCCTTTGTGGACTGGTGTAATTTTAGCACATTTTAATTTTTGTGGTATAATTCCAGAGTCGAGAGAGTTTCTATAAAAAATCTGTAGAGGAGCACTAAGGTCTGCTGCGCAATTCTTGAGAAGTGCGGCCGGGAATTGATCTGGGCCTGCTGCTGCATTGATACCAATTTCCTTTATAGCATTTACTATATCATTTGTGGTAAATTTAATGTCAGTTAGATTTGACATGTTTACTTTGTGGAAGAAGTCGGTCGGTGAGTCAATTATTTTATCACCTCGAGGGTGGCTAAAGACGCCCTCGTACTGTAGCCGTAGTATATCGACAATCGCCTCAGGTTCGTTCTTGGTTTGGCCGTTCGCATCTGTCAGTGGCACCAACACCCACCCTTACATATGAATTGTTTGCAGCATACTTATAAAAGTATTTTGGGTTAGTTTTAATGCAGGACACGGCTTGGAATTCTTTTCTGCGATTTTCTATTTCTACTGAAGTCTTGAGTTTTTCTTCAATGGAGGCAACGTTGGCTTCAATTTGTTGTTTATTTAGTATGCTCGTACTACGCTTCAGCTTCTTGCGTAGGTTCGTTCGCTTGCGCATCAGTATCCTATGATCTACGATCACGTGGTATATTTTTCTGTGGTGACGATTTTCTAAGGGGTACATTTTCAGAAATGTTGAGGCATATTTTCAGTAATTTGTTATATTGGGCCTCGGGACCAGATTCCTTAAACTGTATGGCCCAATCCACTTCACTAAGTTCTCTTTTAAGGTCTTCCCAGCATTTAGATTCACTGAGAAAGTTGAGTTGATTGAAGTTTACAGCTATGGACTCTGCAGGGCTGGGAGTTTTATGATGTGTGTTGGTAACTATGTTTGTCGCCATTGTAATAATATTGTGGTCAGACAGATTGGTTTTGTCTACTGTGAGGTTGTGGATCAGATCATCATTGTTGGTCATTACAATATCCAGTATATTATTCCCTCTTGTGGCCATATTGACGAGTTGATTGAGATAAAACTCTCTTGAAAAACGTATAAGTGCTTCTGCTTGAAGCTCGCATGTCCGCTGCTCCTCCATAGACGTTTTCTGAATCCCAGTTAATTAGCGGGAAATTCAAGTCTCCAGTGAGCACAATGGTTGGCATGGGTGGTGGTAGATTGTCTAAAATATCTTTAATTTTTGTTAGTTGATCCATAAACTTATTAGTTGGACATGCTGGAGGTCTATATATAGTGATGTAGATCATATTAATGTCTGTAATGTTGTAGTACCTGGACCTCTGTATAGGAATTAGATTCTGATAATAGAACGTTAGTGAGAGCTGCAAGGTGATTTTTAACGTAATACCCCCTTTTTTCCTATGACCAGATCTATCAGTTCTGAAGGAGGTGTAATTTTCTATATCTATTTCAGCTTCTCTTATACTTTGAGTAAGATGCGATTCTGTTAGGGAAAGTATGAGAGCATTATCTACTTGTGCTATTTATGCAAGCAGCTTTACTTTGCCTTTGAATTTGTAGGGTAATAGGCCTGCTATATTGAGTGAAATTAGTGTGTGTAGGGTGCTGCTGCGGTTTACCTCTTTTCCTTGTTATTGTAGTTCCTGTGATGGAGGGATGCACCACTGAGTCGGATGGATTTTCAGTGCCTGCATTAAATTTTGTTGTTGCACTTTTTGCATTTGCTGCATCTGTTGCACTAAAAAATGTACCGTGGTATCATTTTGGGGAGATTGATTTACCCACGTATCTTGTGTTCGTTGAGGTCTATTTTACCACGCACTCTGTGTTTGGGGATTTGGTGCAGGAATGTCTGAACGAGAAGGTGGTGGTGGGTAAGTGGTTGTTTGTTGCTGTTCTCTACACTGGTCAGATGGATATCGACGAGTGCCCTTCAAATGAAGTCTTTTGCACTCCAAGTTTAAACACTCTCTCCTCCTTTCTGAACCATTACATATAGGTGGGTGTAGGTATTTGCACTTATCACCATGTTTACATCCCTTTACGGGATCACGACCGTTTATCTTGTACCTGTTACATAGGCTTGGGTGAGCAAAAGGGCAGTCACACACACACACTCACCGGTTATCTCACCAAACACACATACTCACTGGTTATCTCACCCCACACACACACTCACAGGTTATCTCACCACACACACACACACCGGTTATCTCACCACACACACACACTCACAGGTTATCTCGCCACACACACTCACTCACCGGTTATCTCGAAACACACACACTCACCGGTTATCTCACCATACACACACACTCACCGGTTATCTCGAAACACACACACCCACCGGTTATCTCGAAACACACACACTCACAGATTATCTCACCACACACACACTCACAGGTTATCTCACCACACACACACTCACCGGTTATCTCACCACACACACACACTCACCGGTTATCTCGAAACACACACTCACCGGTTATCTCACCATTCACACACACTCACCGGTTATCTCGAAACACACACACTCACCGGTTATCTCACCACACACACACACACCGGTTATCTCGAAACACACACACTCACCGGTTATCTCACCATTCATACACACTCACCGGTTATCTCGAAACACACACACTCACCGGTTATCTCACCATACACACACACTCACCGGTTATCTCGAAACACACACACTCACCGGTTATCTCACCATACATACACACACTCACCAGTTATCTCACCACACACACACACCCACCAGTTATCTCACCACACACACACCCACCAGTTATCTCACCCCACACACACACTCACCGGTTATCTCACCCCACACACACACACTCACCAGTTATCTCACCACACACACACATTCACCGGTTATCTCACCACACACACACCCACCGGTATCTCACCCCACACACACACTCACCGGTTATCCCACCCCACACACACACACTCACCAGTTATCACACCACACACACACACACACCGGTTATTTCACCACACACACACACACACACCGGTTATCTCACCACACACACACACACCGGTTATCTCACCACACACACACCCACCGGTTATCTCACCACACACACACACTCACCGGTTATCTCACCACACACACACACTCACCGGTTATCTCACCACACACACACCCACCGGTTATCTCACCACACACACACACTCACAGGTTATCTTACCACACACACGCAGTCACCAGTTATCTCACTAAACACACACACACTGGTTATCTCGTCACACACACACTCACCGGTTATCTCACCATACACACACACACTCACCGCTTATCTCACCACACACACACACTCACCGGTTATCTCACCACACACACACATACTCACCGGTTATATGACCATACATACACTCACCGGTTATCTCACCACACACACACATACTCACCGGTTTTCTCACCACACATACATACACTCACCGGTTATCTCACCACACACACACACTCACCGGTTATCTCACCACACACACACACTCACTGGTTATCTCACCACACACACACTCACCGGTTATCTCACCACACACACATACTCACCGGTTATCTCACCACACACACACACTCACTGGTTATCTCACCACACACACACTCACCGGTTATCTCACAACACACACACACTCACCGGTTATCTCACACCACACACACACTCACCGGTTATCTCACTACACATACACTCACCGGTTATCACTACACACATACACTCACCGGTTATCTTACCACACATACACTCACCGGTTATCTTACCACACACACACTCACCGGTTATCTTACCACACATACACTCACCGGTTATCTCACCACACATACACACACTCACCGGTTATCTTACCACACATACACTCACCAGTTATCTTACCACACATACACTCACCGGTTATCTTACCACACATACACTCACCGGTTATCTTACCACACACACACTCACCGGTTATCTTGCCACACACACACACTCACCGGTTATCTTACCACACATACACTCTCCGGTTATCTCACCACACACACACTCACTGGTTATCTCACCACACATACACTCACCGGTTATCTTACCACACATACACTCACCGGTTATCTTACCACACATACACTCACCGGTTATCTTACCACACACACACTCACCGATTATCTTACCACACACACACTCACCGGTTATCTTACCACACATACACTCACCGGTTATCTTACCACACATACACTCACCAGTTATCTCACCACACACACACTCACCGGTTATCTCACTACACATACACTCACCGGTTATCACTACACACATACACTCACCGGTTATCTTACCACACACACACACTCACCGGTTATCTCACCACACACACACTCACCGGTTATCTTACCACACATGCACTCACCGGTTATCTTACCACATACACACTCACCGGTTATCTCACCACACACACACACTCACCGGTTATCTCACTACACATACACTCACCGGTTATCACTACACACATACACTCACCGGTTATATTGCCACACACACACTCACCGGTTATCTCACCACACATACACTCACCGGTTATCTCACCACACACACACACTCACCGGTTATCTCACTACACATACACTCACCGGTTATCACTACACACATACACTCACCGGTTATCTTACCACACACACACTCACCGGTTATCTCACCACACACACACTCACCGGTTATCTCACCACACACACACTCACCGGTTATCTCACCACACATACACTCACCGGTTATCTTACCACACATACACTCACCGGTTATCTTACCACATACACACTCACCGGTTATCTCACCACACACACACACTCACCGGTTATCTCACTACACATACACTCACCGGTTATCACTACACACATACACTCACCAGTTTTCTTACCACACACACACACTCACCGGTTATCTCACCACACATACACACACTCACCGGTTATCTTACCACACATACACTCACCGGTTATCTTACCACACATACACTCACCGGTTATCTTACCACACACACACACTCACCGGTTATCTCACCACACATACACTCACCGGTTATCGCGCCCCACCTGTTTTACTGGACACGTGTGGACCGGATTCGACCTTCACCTATGATCTCTGTGGGTGTGTGTGTGTTTGTGTGTTACTATGTACGTCTGTGTGTGCGTGTGTGTGTTAGTATGTACAGTTCCGCGCACATGAAACACATACACTACATCAGCCACGGAGAATCTGCGGTGTATCCTTTCTGGTTGAAGAGTTACGATGGGGCAGAAGGGGAGGGATGGAAGCGTCGGTGGTGGTGGGGGGGAGGGGGGGTAATAGTTTGACGGGTGGGGGATAGAAGTGGTAGGAAGGGAGGCAGAGGAGGGTGGCTGGCCTATGAGTGGTACAAAGGAGTACAAAGGAAATCAAGCAACAACAGATCTAGTGACCCTTCTAGGCTGCTTGTCCTCCAAAACACTGAGGATCAAGTGTCCAAACAGTGGTTTAGAGTGGGTAAGGGAACATTGGAAAGGGAACTACTGCCCTGCCACTAACGTGGCAGGACTAGGAAGTTAGTAGGGGACATATGGGTTAGTAACTGAGGGGAGGATAAAATAAAGTTATTCATTTACAAACGCAGTCAGTCGCGGGTTTGATGCGAGATATTTGTCTAGGCGGAATTTAAATGATTCAACGGTGCTGCAGTCTATAACGTCTCGGGGAAGCCCATTCCACAAGTTGACAACTCGTTTGAAGAAGAAATCCTTAGATTCGTGTGAGTTAAAAGATTTACCAATAAGTTTGCAACCGTTTCCCCGCGTGTAATTAGATTGGTCGATAGTGAAGTACTTACTACAGTTCATATTGTCGATGCCTTTGATGATTTTGAACACTTGAATTAAGTCACCTCTTAATCTGCGCTGGGTTAAAGGAAATATATTTAATTCTCTAAGACGCTCTTCGTATGGTTTGTTCTTTAGGCTAGGTATCATTTTGGTAACTCTACGTTGAACTCGTTCTAGCTTGTTTATGTCTTTTTGGTAATAAGGGCACCAGCATTGAACGCAGTATTCCAGAAGAGGGCGGACTAAGGAATTGTAAAGGGTTAGGATTACGTCTTTGGATTTATGCTCAAATGATCTGCCTATAAAGCCAATTATTTTGTTTGCCTTCTTAACAACTTCTGAACATTGTTGACTCGGTTTTAGGTTACTCGATATTGTTACTCCCAGATCGGTTTCTCTGTTTACATTCTTAAGCTGAGTGCCTTCATCAAATAGTTTGCTTTCTCATTTAGGTATCCGATATGTAGTACTTTACATTTATCCGCATTGAAACTCATTTGCCAAATTTGGGCCCAATGTGACAATTTATCTAGATTGTGTTGCATATCGTCAACTTGATCTTTTGAGAGTATGCTATTTGCAATTTTTGTATCGTCAGCAAATTATGAGATTGTACAGGTGAGACCCTCATCTATGTCGTTGATGTAAATTAGAAAGAGAATTGGTCCTAGTACCGATCCCTGGGGTACCCCGCTACTTACATTGGTCCATTTAGATGCCTTACCGTTTATGACTACTCTTTGCTTTCTGTCGCTGAGCCAATTTTCTATCCATTTCAACACACCGTCTTGTATTCCATGCGCTTTTAGTTTTAGCAGTAAACGTTTGTGGGGAACTTTGTCAAAGGCCTTTTGAAAATCAAGGTATATAATATCTACAGCTTTACTCTCATCGTAGAGGTTGAGGATATCGTGGAAGAAGTCTAAGAGGTTTGTTAAACAGGAACGTTTTTTACGAAAGCCGTGTTGAGTATCTTTAAGTATGTTATTTTCCTCTAAGTGATTTACGAGTCTGTCTCTTATGACCGTTTCTAGCATTTTACATACAACTGAGGTTAAGCTAATTGGACGATAGTTACTGGGTAGGGATTTGTTGCCTTTTTTTAATATCGGTGTTACGTTGGGCTATCGTCCACTGATCAGGCATAGTTCCAGACTGCAAGGATTTATTGAATAGTAATGTCAGTGGTTTGGAGAGCTCATCCTTAGCTTCCTTTAGAACTCTAGGCGAGATTGTATCAGGTCCAGGCGTTTTATTTACCTTGAGTTTATCTAAACAATTCAATACTTCTCTCTCTGTAACGGTGATATTGCTTAGAACATCTGAATTATCAATCTGAATCGGCGATGGTGTAGGGATATCACTGAGGTTTTCTGTTGTAAAAACTGATGCAAAGAAGGTATTGAGGGCATTACTCATTTGTACTTCGTCTTTGGTGTATTCTCCATTTTCATCGACTAACGGTCCAACAGTTGAAGTAACTACTTTTTTTCTTTCTGATATAACTATAGAATTCTTTCGGGTTTGTTTTACTTTGATTCGCAATATGTAACTCTAGGGTCTTTTTACTTTGCTTAATTAACTTTTTGGCTTTGCGTCGTAGCTCTACAAATTTCACCCGTTCTTCGTCATTTTGTGAGGATTTTAATCTATCATTAGCAAATTTTTTAGCAAGCAGGCAGTTTGAAATATCTTTATTCCACCATTTGGGCTTATTATTATGGCCTGGACACCGTATTTTCGATGGTATGCAGTCTTGCACTGCTTTTAGATAAGTGGTTTCGAATAACTTCCAAGATGTATTTATGTCGTTATTGTTAATTAAAAAGCTCCAGTCAGTTTCTTTAAACATAGCTCTAAGTTTATGAAAGTTTGCTTTCTTGAAATTAGGGACTTTTTCGATGCTACTATTTGGTTCGTTTCTAGTAAAGTTTAAAGTGAGGTAGGGTAGCACTCACAGTGTAAGGTGGAATGAATTATTTGGAAGTTAACTAAAAGTGTTCACTTTTGTATTATATGATAAGCTAGATCTGTTACAGCTGTAACGCAGCATTATAATTAAAATCGGAGGAAATTGTTCAAACAATTGTTTCAGGTCTCACGCGAATTGATGCGGAGGAGAATAGGGCAACCAACTGTACGGGGTTTGGTATTTTGTGGTTGGCAAGATTGGTAACACCAAGTATAGAAGTGATATCTTAATCACATAAAACAAACATTATATATACATTAGCTATAATAATATAATTTTCTTACCTCTTTATTTACTCAATACACCTTATGAAATGGACCCTGCGGTCATGTGCCGTTGCTATCATATGCATGGGGTCAAACGAATTACCTTGTGGATCGGTCAGAAATAATTTGACTACACCTGCTAACTTAAACTAAATATAGTTATGCCTTTTATTGTTCATCCTGTCGTATAACATTATTGCGTCAGCGTGATCTGACCTAAACTGTGTGTGCGCCTTTTCCTCCTTTACTCAATATATCAATTCATAGATGACTTCAATATATTTATCCCACCAATGGCATATGTTTCAATATGTTCAGAACACTATGATCTGTACTATATGTTATAATGAATATTGTTATAAATAAGTATTTATATAGGCTACTCTTACTATGATGTTCAATTACCAGATAATCACGAACATCTGTGTTGTTTTCAACATTTCGACTTCTCATCCATTAGTCATCATCAAGATCTAAAGTTACCACTATATACGATCTCAGTATTAACCTTGAGTTTCGCATATATTAAAACGAACTCATATTATTATGCCTATTATTTTACTTTTCCATGAAACTTAATTAAGCAGTTTAATACACTAAACAATATATTAGATGCAAAGTCATACGGGGAAAATGAACTAACAATTTGCCAAAATAATAGAAACAATAAAGAATAGGAAATGATGTATCATTACTCAAATATTAGCCTACACATTTGCAGTTCGTGATTACCTGGTCCTCCTCTTTCTCCCAAAGGGACTTACTTACTGTCTGTCGTCCTTCGACCTTGGGCATGGAATCGTTATCTCCCTATCACACTGGCTTAAGGGGAGAGTTTTAGTTTGCTCCCTAGTCCTCTATCAAGCATTAACACATTTAATATCTACCAAGACTCCCTTTCAAGATAAATGTGTAAATTTTTCGGTAGAAAAATGTCCCTACCCAAGGTCGGTTAACCCTAAATTTCAGACTCGCTATCGCTCGCCAGGAAAAATAATAGACACCTAAACAGTAAGAAAAGTTTTAATATTGACAAATGGGGCGAAAAGTTATAAAATAGCCAAGCTAATGGGGCAAACGCCTTAAATTGTCTCAACATTAATGGGGCTAAACATGAGGGAGAAAGGGGTTCAGAAAAAACACCCTAAAGTGAAAATCTGCCCTTAACGCATGACCGTCGTCATACGAATATCTGCTGAACTCGCTCCTCGGATTGATTTACTCCAATTTTGGCCTGAATAGATTCCGTCTGTAGGCTGTTATTAATGTTTCGCAATCGCTACTAAGAAGTCGAGTATATATACCATATTAACGCAAATATGATTAGTTTGACCTCTAATACAATTTAAAAATTGACAGGAATTGAAGATCAATATGATCGAGAATACACCGACGATTGTCAGTTTATTAAGTAGCGCAGTGGTAACCGTAATAGGCATACATTCAAAGTGTAGGAGTTCGAGCCCCTCGGACGTAGTTTGTTATTTTTTTAATTCGTAATTTGGATAATTTTAAACTAATGTATGGTAGCCTACAATGTTTCAAATTGGTTAAAGTATATAGAGTTTATAAAGTATATATATGTTTCTTGATTACAATAGTCTTACAATATTATCGAATCTACTGTTATTACACTAACTCCCCTAATGTAACTAGCCTAACTGCTAACTTAATTTTATCCTTTCATAAATTAACTTATTGTGTCCTAACTTAATCTTATATCCTAACCTAGATTACCATATCCTAGTTTATATACTAAACTACAGTATTATTGTATATAATAACCCAAGACACTCAAAACGTATTATATATGAAATTAACACATTATCTGCAAAATATGTTATTTCACTTCCTATAATGTAATTCTAAGTAAAAACTAAAACAAACCAAAATAAATCAATACAAAAATATCGCTGCCACGGGAGACTCGATCCCCGGTTAGTAACCTGTTGAGTACGGGTACCGTCCTGGTAACTTTATTTTGGCTACCGGTACCATTAGACAATATTAGTTAGCTTAATTAGGGCCCCCAGCGATTAACAGGCTTTGAACTATCTCACTTAACCCTTTTACTACCACAAATCCTTCTTAAACTGCACACAATCGTCTAACTATAGCTAGACTATATTACATTGACGTCGCCAGCAAAGAAGTGGTTAATATTACAACCAGTGTCTCCCGCAATAACAAAAAACACTAAATACGATTATTGAAGATAAATGCAATCCATAGCGTTAAAGCATAAATGGTACGAAGTCAGAATGGGGAGCAGTCAAAAGTGGTGTCCCCCAGGGATCTGTATTAGGTCCTCTGTTGTTTGTTATGTACATATATGACCTTGATTTAGGTATAACTAGTAGGATAAGTAAATTTGCAGACGATACCAAAATGGGGAGAACAATTGATTCAGATAGAGATATAGAGTGCCTCCAAAGGGATCTAGATACCTTACACGAATGGTCAGTAAATTGGCAGATGAAGTTTAACATTGACAAATGCAAGGTATTAAAGATAGGGAAGATGCATACAAATGTTAAATATAAACTATCTAATGTGGAATTAGAAAACTCGAATTGTGAGAAAGATCTAGGTGTGTTTGTTAGCAATGATTTGAAGCCTAGACAACAGTGTATAAGCGTTCGAAACAAGGCAAACAGGATTCTCGGGTTCATCTCAAGGAGTGTGAGTAACAGAACTGCTGATGTTATCTTAAAACTTTACTTGTCATTAGTGAGACCCCATATGGATTATGCTGTTCAATTTTGGTGTCCTTATTACAGAATGGACATAGATTCATTGGAGAGAGTACAACGTAGAATGACAAAAATTATCCATAATATTAGAAATCTTCCGTATAAAGAAAGGTTGAAGAAATTAGGCTTACATCGTTAGAGAGACGCAGAGTTAGAGGGGATATGATAGAGGTGTTCAAGTGGGTTAGTGGGATTAACAAAGGGGACATGACAAATGTACTAAAGCTCAGTGATAGCGAAAGAACTCGTACCAATGGTTTCAAATTAGATAAATTTCGTTTCAGAAAAGATATAGGCAAATATTGGTTTGGTAACAGAGTTGTAGATGGGTGGAATGGACTACCAAGTGCTATAGTGAGATTAAAAACGATAGGGAGCTTTAAGATAAAATTGGATAAGCATATGGACGAGAAGGGTTGGGTGTGAAGGGGGATCAGCAGGGTTGGGCCAATCAGCGCTCTGCAGACCCCCGTAATCCTGCGTTAATCTCTAACCGTTTTGGTAAGATGATCCTCAGGGTATTAGAGTGTTGAGCCTATAATTGGGCTTTGTAATTGGGGTTGTGTGGGACAGGGATCTGCCTTGCTTAGGCCAATCGGCTTTCTGCAGACTTCCATTTTCTTATGTTCTTATGTTCTTATAGCGGTTTATCCCCTTCAGCACGATGACGCCTTTTTACCCTTGATTCTGGCTAAAATTACAAAATTATATTCAGCTTCAGAATTACTATGTGTTATTCAGAGGCTTTATTGAGACAGTACTTACCCCTTTGAGTCCTAGAGGTAGATTATAAACCAAGGAAAATCATCTAATGGTAACCGGAATATGATCAAAATTACGTCATTGTGCTAAAGGGGTTAATTACAAGACCATTTAACCGTTTTCCAGTTCATAATATATATATATTCAGGCTTTATATCATTAGTTCGGAATTCAGTTGAGATGAAGGACCACGCAAATCGTAGATATGATGAAGGACGACGGAAAATAGGCCAGTGTGATAGCCCCTTAAGACTAAGATTTCCAAGGAACAAACCAGTTTCTCAGGTAATATGTTCACTTTGCATACAGTTATGTCAGAGCATATCTAAGGTTGCAAATATTATATCCACAGTTAATTAGAACTACTAGCAGTTATTGGAATTGTTGAAGGTTCCTATTGCGAAATGACCATTTCTGCCTCTACTGTGTCAACTTTAACATATAATATGACAAATTACATATATTACATAATGACAAATTACATAATTATAATTATGGATGGGTATATTATATCATACTCAGAGATCAAACAAAATACAACCATACCGAAATACACATCACTAGAGGTTTAAAGTAAGCCCGATAATTTTGTGGCATTAAAACAAACATATTTTGCAATTAACTGGGTGTAATTTATCATATGGTCGGTTATGTCACCTGACGGTAAATTGAATCCCGTAGCAACTGATTTATCAATACGTAATGGAAAAATATGAAAATATGTCATACTACTGCCAAGTCTCATAATAAACAACATATTTTTCTATATAATCTTCGTAATAATTGAGAAATAAAGATGAGGACATGAAAATTTACCATCAACTAAAAATAAACAAACTACTGTATAGTTATAAATCACAGCAATATGACTATCAACACAATTGTATACGGTACCACTTTTATAATTGTTGCCACATATTAGCAAAGCATAAATCAGGCTTATATAATTACCATTTGTCAAAGAACATTACGTAATTAATCGGTTATTTGCCACAAATCTATGGATTCCATTTCCTCTCTGCTCCCACCTTAACTTTAACAGCCACACAAGCACACCCTTCTTTCCTACCTCGCTAGCACTTCTACCCCCACCCCGCAAACCATCACCCTCCCACCATCGCCTACTTCCACTCCCGTTGTCCCCCATCATAACTCTCCAGCTAGAAAGGACACAATGACTGAGTAGAAGGCCTGAGGCGATGTCTCTGTTTCATATGGTCTGAACTGTACGTCTGTGTGTGTGTGTGTGTGTGTGTGTGTGTGTGTGTGTGTGTGTGTGTGTGTGTGTGTGTTAGATACTAGGTACGTCTGTGTGTGTGTGTGTGTTACTAGGTACGCGTGTGTTACTAGGTACGTCTGTGCGTTGATGTGTGTTACTAGGTACGTCTGTGTGTGAGTGTTACTCTGATTAATTTGGCACTGGTTGAAATGGTCTACTAGTTGAAATAGTCTACTGGTTGAAACAGTCTACGGGTTGAAATGGTCTACTAGTTGGAATGGACTGCTCTTTGAAATGGTTTACTGGCTTAAATGGTCTATGGCTTAAGACGGTGTACTTGGTGAAATGGTCTACTGATTGGAATGGTGTAATGTAAGAAATGGTCCACCGGTTGAAATGGTCTACTGGTTGAGCTTCCTGTGTCCACCACAGAGATAGTAAAAGCTTTGAATATGATACAAATGGTCTACTGGTTGAGTTTCCTGTATCCACCACAGAGATAGTTAGAGCTTTGAATGTGATACAAATGGTCTACTGGTTGAGCTTCCTGTATCCACCACAGAGATAGTTTGAGCTTCGAATGTGATACAAATGGTCTACTGGTTGAGTTTCCTGTATCCACCACAGAGATAGTTTGAGCTTCGAATGTGATACAAATGGTCTACTGGTTGAGCTTCCTGTATCCACCACAGAGATAGTTAGAGCTTTGAATGTGATACAAATGGTCTACTGGTTGAGCTTCCTGTATCCACCACAGAGATAGTTTGAGCTTCGAATGTGATACAAATGGTCTACTGGTTGAGCTTCCTGTATCCACCAGAGATAGTTAGAGCTTCGAATGTGATACAAATGGTCTACTGGTTGAGCTTCCTGTATCCACCAAAGAGATAGTTAGAGCTTCGAATGTGATACAAATGCATATTTTCGTGATCTCAAGTTGATATCGGTATTGTGCAAGAGGCTAGCAAGTAATATTGTATAAAACTACTATTAAAAAGGAATCCGTTCGTCTTAATTCTTATTATATTTATTGATTTTCACTAATACAAATTTTAAATTTATACTTGCCAGTTTTCATTATGACTGTGAAAGTGATAACATGACCAAAGCAATGCAATATCACTATGTATTTCTGTACTCCATCCCCTATGGCCTATGTAGTCTAATTTAAGAACCAGATGGACACCCTTCAACTGTGTCCACTATCATCAAGGAGATCCATTTACTCTTTAATTTGAAATAGTGGATGCCGAGTCATATTATCGCCATCTGTAGGAAATTATAGGCCATTTGGTCTACTATTTGATAATAAAAACACAAACGAATAGCAGCCGACATTCGCCCTTGTGTGTGTGTGTGTGTGTGTGTAATCAATGAAATCGGAAACGATTTATACACAAAATCTGTGTACAGTTGTAACATAAACGACGCACACATAAGTGTAGTAATAAGTATGGTATACCTGTATATGTTGAAATTAATGCAGGCAAAGGATTATAATATTATTTTGTATAGAATTTCCATTTAAATTGATCACAATATGACAAAAGGTTCCCCAGGTGCCGCATATCGGTAGGCTGAAAACTTTGTTCGTGGCCAAGAGGTGAACGGACCTTCGTAGTCGACTGTACCCCAGCTGGTGGTTGTTGTCTACCCTGGGGGAAGGTTGCCTGGGGGGAGGCCGGAAAGGCAAGTTTGGACAATGACAGGACAAGAAGGAGGAAGAAGAAGTAGACCAGACCCGGTGGTGGTGGGTAGGTGGGTCGGTGGGTTGGTTGCTGCGTCATCACCGCCGCCCGCCCTCACAAACCTGAAGGTCCGGTTTGGTGAGTGCGGGTGTCCACTCTTGGGCCCCCACTGCCATCACTTTGTTACCCCGTCTAGTTGGGGCATTGGGGTATATGATGGTTCATATTCCAAGGTAAGCCCCATCATTGTCGATGGTAATAACTATAGGTTTGCCACATTCTTAGCCAGTGAATAACATTTACTAGTTGCTTTCTTGACAATGAGAGTACTATAATAATTTTCCAGTACTTCTTATTGCAAATATGACAACTAACACATCATATTGACTGGCTAGGAATTCGACATAACTATAGCAATTACCACTGCCAATGATGGTGTATGTCTAGGAATGCGGGCTGAAGATTGACAAGCTGTGCATTATAGTGATGATTGACTGCAGCCCCACCTACCTCATAGTTCAAAGGATGTGGTTGGTGTGGCAAGGGCTTCTTTGGATTGCTTCGCTACTGGGAGTCTGAAGTCGGCGGCACACACACAAAAGTTTATCAGCAATTTGTATCAGAGTCTGGAATCCGTAACAATTTTTCAATAATGTATTTACATGGATTTGTGAAATTGAATCCTATATTAGATAGGATTATGCAAGATCATCAGTAACAAACATAATTATATATAACGTTATAATGGAATTGAAAAAGGCCAGTTAATAAACTTTACTCCAGTATTATTTACTCCGATACATCCACCACTAAAATGCTACAGTGAATCCACCTTTTGTTCAAAGGGTGTCCGGGATATGTGCTCTGCGGAAACATCTTAATTACTATCCTGTGAACTGCATCTTCAATTATTTTGGTTAACATTATAGATAATGTCCCCCCCCCCCCCCCACACACACCTTGCTGAACTCACAAAGCATATCACCATATGAGTTCTTTCTCATTATTCATTATATTTGAGCTTTGGTATAATGACTTGGGTTAACACGCCTAAATGAGATCGCAAGAGATCGATCGGGTTTAAGCTGAATAATATCGTCTGGAAGTAACACAAATATAACATAAATTGGCGTGTTCTGATTGAAAGGGTTAAAGGGAGATAAGACAGTTGTACACAGTAAGAAGTTTTGTAACAAAAAGGATACACATAATATATGTTGCAGTTTATGTGCTGTAATATGAATACATAAACCCAAGATCACTGTTTATGTTAACCATTTCTGTTACAATTAGGCGTTTATATTGTTACAGTGTTTATTATGGTAATGCCTGTCTGCAGCCTCTCTCCCCTCACAGTCAGGCGGGGTTTTGAGGTCTCAAATCTAGGTTTTGCAGCGCAATCGCGTTTTGTTTTACCTCCTTCATGTATCTGCCACTTCTTGTACTATACATCTGTTGCACAACAAGCAATTCATATATTACTTTACTTCCATTATTCATAATATACTTTGATAGTGTAAGCAGTGTATATATTAGCATTTGCTATGTTTTGTTCCCTCACTGGCAGTCCACATTGTGTCCATATGCCAATCACTGGTCATAATTAAATTTGAAAATACAATAACAACCCTGTTGCATCAATAAATTTATCATATATATGTTATATATACAGTTATGATAATATACGGTACTTATACTTAAAGTCTGTCGTTTACTGCTACACAAAAACATAATTTCAGCATCATCATTCGATCCAGCCTTGTCATCAGCAAATAATAGTGTATTGAGGATGTCTAAGGTGATTGAATTTGCCAACTAAAAAGGTATGCCGTTTGAAATCATACACTTGATGAGTAACTAATGAACAAAGTAAAGAACACTAAAAAACAAGAGGAAGTATTGGATGTCTTGAGAATGATTCTGCTATAATTTTAATTGGTTATGCAATATTTCAAATCATGTTTTTTCTTCAAGTTAATTAACCTCCTTTGTGTTAGTACATAAACAAAAACAGAGAACACATTTATTGGTACCTTGGCCTAATGGATAATCAATATAATTCCTAATACTGAAGAGCAAATTTGATGACAATGACACAACAATCTTAAATAATTAAAAGTTTGATTGCAATATTACTGCATGTACAGTAATGCATCTTAAAAGGCGGTGACCCAGAGTTAAGGTGGGGTTATATTTTGCTCCCTAGACCTCCATCAAGCTTACAAAAATAACCCAAGACCTCCCTGCGAGATAAATTAGCAAATTTTTGGGTTGGAAAATGTCCCGGCCAAAGTCCGGTTCCTTCTATATTACAGACTCGCTATCGCTCGTCAGGAAAAAGATCGACACCGAAATATCTTAAAATTGGCAAATAAATGGGGTGCAAGGTTATAAAATCGCCAAACTAATGGAACGAACGTCATCAAATTTCAAAACTAATGGGGCTAGGCATTAGGGAGAAGGGGGACCAGAATAAACCCCCCAGATGTTAAAGAGCTAAACAAATGAAAGCAGGGGCCCCTGGGTTGTGTACCGTTTAGATTAGAACCTGTTTCATTCCGGTTCAGGGGGGTGACTAGACCTACCCAATACGGGAATACGCCTTTTGTATTACCATTTTTAAAGCAACCTAGGTGGGGCAGGTCGGGCAGTTTATATCAGTAGTTTGCCGACATTGAAATCTTGCTCATAATCTGTGTAATTTATAGTGGATATCACTTGGTCTTTGGGGCAGTCTTCATTTGTTGCTAATAATCCTTGAGTAGTGCCGGTATGTTTTGTTCCGCACGGTACTGCTAACAACAATATCACGGCGACCACACAACTCAACCAGTAGCTGTAAACCAGTGCTAACTCAGCCATATTTAAAACTGGCACTGTTTTTTGCTTACCATATTCGAGTTGGCACTAATTGGAATCTACTGGATGCTATGTTCTATTGATTGCGTTATCCGGGAATCCAATATCAACGCTGCCACCAATAACAGATTTATACAGGGCTTAGCGTGATCGGGTAGCACCTAAATGTTATTGGGGTTGATCCCAGTTATGGAGAGAGGCTGGGCAGTTTCCTAACATACAAAATCTCTGTTCACTGAACAGTAAGTGTATATTTATTTGTGATGCTCCATCCGAGGTAAGTAAAATTTGTAACCTGGATAATATGCAAAATATCTTGTGTGCAAGCTGGGTAATTCATCCACCGCAGGCTCCAAATGGCAACTACACCGAAATGGGAATCGAGGCAACATTTTCAAACGTAACAAAACCTATAATACCAGAATCACTACTAACGACAATAACTGGAACAAGCATAAATCCAGGCTTACTGAGTTTGTTGTATATCGTTCTGAACCTGTTGTGAGTGTGGTGCGCAAGAGCGTGAGCGGAGCAAGTTGTGGGTGGGTTACTGGTTACACTGGTGCCGGATGAGTTGGTCCGGTCTCGTAATATAAGATACACGTAAACTCCGACCAACTGACCGATCCTGTTCTGTTTCTATAGAGGATACTGAAATAAGCAAACGAAGAGCAAGATATCCATTCAGTATATCGAGTTAAATCGATGGTGCCTATGGTTACCCAATACACCATATTTTTCAGGGTGATCTACAGTAGGTCACATCTTTAAAAAAAATAATTGATTATCTGAATCTGACAGGTTTTCATATTGATTTATTTATATATTTGAAATTGCTGTTCTCATTTAATATGATGAAGAGTGCTGCACATATAAGTATTTCAAGAACACGCCGATAACTAAGTCACTTTGTGGAGTATGGCATTAATTTTATATTCTGGAGTTGGGGCCCTCCAGTTGATTTGTGGCAATCTTCCTGTTCTCAATCCCGTACCTTCAATAGGCATCCTTGTAAAGAACAATATATATGTTGTTGCTTGCTTTCCTTTATTATCTCCATGGAGAGCTTGAGTCAAGATGTACAATAGATTGTTCATTATATAGTATATAATACACTAGGTTGCATAGTCGGGGGATATCATCAACTCTCAGTGTTTGAGGACGCATTTTACTAGTGTATTCTGGCAATCAGTAGACTATTTTATGAAGTTTAGGAATGATATCTGAAAGGAATTAACACTATCTCAATGAACCTTCTAGCTTTCGCACGTTCTTCTTAAACTGAATAAAGACTGTCAAAACGCGTCATAATCCTCATGAGGTTAACCTTTGAGCACCAGCGACGTGTTATAATATATTTTAGCTATATTTAGACAATATTATGCAGCTTGGGAAAGATATGTGGTAGTTAAAAGGGTTAATTCATATAGTTTGAAGCCTTATCATTGTTAGTGGTCCTTCACAAGCTGAATAAAGTCGTCTAATAGTCGCCAGGATATGTTGAAAAGGACGTCCCTGGTACTGTATGGGTTAAGCAGGAAACTGTTGTTCAAGTGGAATCTCTCTTGTATCCTGCATTAGTGGGCTGTCACTTGGTGGCATGGATACAGTAATAAGGAGTACCATTAGTGGGCTGTCACTTGGTGGCATGGATACAGTAATAAGGAGTACCATTAGTGGGCTGTCACTTGGTGGCATGGATACAGTAATAAGGAGTACCATTAGTGGGCTGTCACTTGGTGGCATGGATACAGTAATAAGGAGTACCATTAGTGGGCTGTCACTTGGTGGCATGGATACAGTAATAAGGAGTACCATTAGTGGGCTGTCACTTGGTGGCATGGATACAGTAATAAGGAGTACCATTAGTGGGCTGTCACTTGGTGGCATGGATACAGTAATAAGGAGTACCATTAGTGGGCTGTCACTTGGTGGCATGGATACAGTAATAAGGAGTACCATTAGTGGGCTGTCACTTGGTGGCATGGATACAGTAATAAGGAGTACCATTAGTGGGCTGTCACTTGGTGGCATGGATACAGTAATAAGGAGTACCATTAGTGGGCTGTCACTTGGTGGCATGGATACAGTAATAAGGAGTACCATTAGTGGGCTGTCACTTGGTGGCATGGATACAGTAATAAGGAGTACCATTAGTGGGCTGTCACTTGGTGGCATGGATACAGTAATAAGGAGTACCATTAGTGGGCTGTCACTTGGTGGCATGGATACAGTAATAAGGAGTACCATTAGTGGGCTGTCACTTGGTGGCATGGATACAGTAATAAGGAGTACCATTAGTGGGCTGTCACTTGGTGGCATGGATACAGTAATAAGGAGTACCATTAGTGGGCTGTCACTTGGTGGCATGGATACAGTAATAAGGAGTACCATTAGTGGGCTGTCACTTGGTGGCATGGATACAGTAATAAGGAGTACCATTAGTGGGCTGTCACTTGGTGGCATGGATACAGTAATAAGGAGTACCATTAGTGGGCTGTCACTTGGTGGCATGGATACAGTAATAAGGAGTACCATTAGTGGGCTGTCACTTGGTGGCATGGATACAGTAATAAGGAGTACCATTAGTGGGCTGTCACTTGGTGGCATGGATACAGTAATAAGGAGTACCATTAGTGATTTTCTCTTCTATAGGATGGTGTTAGCTGCGTTTTTATTTGTGGCTAATGCAAATATATTTAATTGTTGAAAAACTATTGCAGTAAATAATCTTCAGGTAATCTATAGATTAATCTAATGTCTAGGTTAATGTATATCATCTGTATAATTGTAATTAATACTGTTACCCTCCTGGCGAAATGGAATATTACAAGGCATATTCTTTATTATCCTAGCAATCCTATTAACTACCTGTACCGTACTTTACTATTTGAGGACGAATACAGTTATTATAATCTCGTTATTATTCTGGCTATTATTAACTACCTGTACCGTACTTTACTATTTGAGGACGAATACAGTTATTATAATCTCGTTATTATTCTGGCTATTATTAGATGACTTTCATAAGTTTAGGAAGAAGTTGTCGGAGTTAGATAGTTCTTCGAGATAGTTTATACTTCTTCGAATAGTATAAACCCTATAAACCTCGTCTAATGTTAGCCAGAGTAATGTACTAAAAACGTGTCCTGAGACTAAAAGGGTTAATTGCACGGAATGAACTCCTGTCTCTGTGAACTGGAATCCTCCCTTCACTCGTACTTATGGGGGCCCACCTCGTTTTTTTCTCTCTCTGGGTTTTATCCATTCGGCCCCATTCAGTATAATTGTTTATAGACGTTTATCCCCATCCAGGTGTCGATTTCTTCCTGGCGAGCGGTAGCGAGCCAGCATATTCATACAAATGTTTTTGACAGCAGGCTAAATTTGTACATTTTTCGATAGAAAAATGTCTCCAGTGAAGCTGGATTTCTCCATACAATGCTGGCTCTTATCGCTCCCTAGGAAGAAATTGACACCTGGATGGGGATAAACGTATTAAAACAATAGACTGAATGGGGCCGAATGGATAAAAGCCTGAGAAAGAGAGAAAAAAAAGCAGGTCACCCACCTTAAGGGAAGCTTTCCACACAAGAGATAACTGTTTTATACTCCCAATTGTACATCAAAGTTCCTTCCAACATTTGCTCTGAATGAATTCAAAATAAGGGTATTGCAGATTAGTACACCTTAACAACTACATCATAAATATAAGGTCTGGAAGGAGGACAAACTGGTTATAGTTAATTTTAAGGGGACAGTGGCTGTTTTTTTTTCTTCTTCTATTAATTCAGTTATTCATATATTTTTTAATTTCTTCGGTAGACCTCCCTCACACTTAGAAAAACACCCCATAGACCCCCCCCCCCCCTCTCAAGAAAAAACAAAAAGAAAAAATCGGTAGAAAAGTGTCCCGGCCAAAGGCCGATTCCTCTTATAATTACAGGCTCGCTAACGCTCGCCAGGAAAAAAATCAACACCTAATTGGCACGATAGGTCTTAGAATTGACAACGAAGTGGAGCTAAAGGTGTTAAAATTGCCAAACTAATGGGCCGAACGTCATGTAATGTCAAAACTAATGGGGCTAAACACGAGGGAGAAAGGGGGCCAGAAATCCGGCCCATTCCCCCTTAACAGCCTTTATTGATTGCCTTCACTGAGAGCCAAGGCGAGAAGACACTTTGCAAGGCCTGGATTCATAACATTTATTTACCATTCTACTTACCATTATTATGTAACACCCACCCAATTATGCTGGAATTATTGGACATAACCAAGTTGTATACTGTAATTGCGAATATTGCTATGGATTTACTTTTCTATCCATATATTAGAGAGTTTAAATTTTTGTTCCTATCAATATTCGTTGTAGGGTATTTTATTATGGACTCTGTAATTATCCTTTGCATACCCTTTTTATCCCTAATATCTTACAGTGTACTATCATCATGTATCCTTAATCATCATATCCCTTAAAACAAAACAAAAATGAACAAAAAATCAGCACATGCATATTTCAGCGTGAATAAGTGTTAAACCTGATACAAATGAGATACCATGGAGTTTAGCAGCTATTATAGTAGTAAATGCGTGAGTGAATCCGGCTCTTGTACTGTTACCGGTATCTTCCATAGTGGATCTGCTAAAAACTAGCCGAGCCAAGTTTAGCAGGTTGTGGTGTATCTGGGACTGGCTCTCCAAGTCCGGTTCCAACTAGGCTCGTCCATGATGCCTTAAGGGGGGGGGGGGGGGGGCACCTGTTTTTTTTCTCTCTCTCTTGGTTGTATCCATTCGGGCCCATACAGCCTACTGTTTTAAGACGTTTATCCCAATCCAGGTGTCGATTTATACCTCGCTAGCGATAGCGAGCCACCATATTTTGGATGATGAGTTAGATAGCTGGCTAAATTTGTACATTTTTCGATAGAAAAATTTCTCCAAAAAAATGCTGGCTCGCTATCGCTCACCAGGAAACAAATCAACACCTAGATGAGGATAAATGTCTTAAAACAGTAGGCTGAATGGATCCAAGCCAGAGAAAGAGAGAGCAGGAGAGAAACAAAGCAGGTGACCCCCCTTAACACGTCATAGTTGAAAATATCTTGCTATAGTATTACCTCGCTGTCTAGGCACGGAAATATAATAATAATAGTTCTTAAAGCTAGTGCATGCTAAGCCAGCTAAGGATAGCCCAATAAGGCCGATTAGGCGTATTTCCATTGGGGTCCTGTACTACTACCCCATCCCTTTGCTCATGAGGGACGGTAACGACTCAGTGCTTGTGAAAAAACTTTACTGCGCCAAGCGTGGGCGCGATCCTGGTTTTATACATGGTAATTTAATGCACATGATTGAATTACGAGAGTCATTTGATTAGTCAACTGATCATTAAAAGAAACCACACTATAAATTAATTCATACTACTTTACTTTCATACATTAGATCACGACGACGAACAGAACTTCTGTGGCCAACTGTACATGCCTGCACGCTTAGCTTTTTATCTTTTTGCAAGTTTTTATCTTTATCTTTGGAAATACGATGACGCATTTCTTTTCTGTTTTCTGGCTATTATTAGACGATTTTATTTAGATTAGGAAGATATTCAGAGGATTAATTGAGATAATCTTTGCCCTAGGTGTGTGTTTATGTCTGGTTTTGGGTGGGTGGGTGGGGGAGCTCAGCATTTATATAGCACTCTTTGAAAATGTAGATTGAAAATGTTTCGACTTTCATTATCTTTTCGTGGGGGATTTTACTCAAGTCTATGCTGAATTATGATTGAAAAGGTGAAGTGGGATGCATACATGAAATTATTCGTTATGGAATCGCATAGATGATAATGATTATGATATGGAATGATTTAACTGTCTTGACAGCGTAATGCATAAGTGCGCGGAATTTCGATGTGAATATCCTAGGTTCGAGTCCTTGGAATGCCACATGTAGGCCTATTTGTTGACTTAATTAATTAAGTTTAGAGGTGAAGTTGGTTGGTGGAGAAAAAAACATAATTAAATATTTCGTCAACGTATTAACGTATCATTGATTATGTAATACAGTACGGTATAGCATGATGCAATCTGTATATCTAAATATTCCTGTCGCTAGACGGTAAAAATGTATTTAATAAAATCAGTAATGATAAATTCTGTTCTTCGCGATGTCTCAACCCTACGAGCTATGGCATCCTGTTAAGATAGGATTTTTTTTTTAAAGCTCCGAAACCGGACAACTAGTGCTGGTTTGGAACCAGACTAGTCCTGTTCCTCCTATCCACACACACACACACACACACACACGTGGTGGTGCCGGTGGGAACAGGTGTTGCGTCATTTGTTTTGGTTATGTTGGAAGGGCAGGAACCGGTCCACCCGCCCGCACCACCACCACCCCGACCCTCACGCCATAACGCCACTACGTCATTGGAATGCACCCCATGCCCGACACGGCTTTTAAGCACAGTCATCTCTTCTTGTGGTTGTTTTTTATCTTAATATACGTAGGACCAATTATGTGTTAATACTCTAATAATATACCATTGTTTCTCTTGCCATGTTTCAAATTCAATGTTATTTGTCGAGGCAAATTATTACTGTTAAGTTATATGCGTATTATCAATCTAACTACTATAGTTCATTGACATTATAATACTGTATAAACTGGCCTGTTATATACTGTATATTATTAACTTAAAAGTACGATATTTATACTTTCAATGCAGTCAGGTCTTGACGTTCATAACTTTCTTCGTAATTTGTTTTGTGTATTTATTTTTTATTTTATTTTATTTTTTGTGTTCCGTTAGTGTATATATATTAAGACGTTTTACTTAACATTCAATTTAAATGAAAACCCCCAAAATAAAACTGACGTTACTCATGCAAATAATCGTAAATATACAAATAGCGTGTTAGTCGATTTGGTGTGACCTGCGAGGGTGTTGGCCCCTCCCTACCACCTCCCCCCCAGCAGTTGTACTGGTCTTGTTGTGGACCGGCCTGGGCACGGAGGCATCCCGGGCGGGGCGGGGCGGGCGTCTCCACAACGGGTTGGTGGTGGTGCACATCATGCTGGCATGGCTATAAGGGGAGGAACAGTGCTGACAACGACAACGGGTTCACGCACTAGTGGGCTCATTTTGATAACCAAGTGCGGACATTTGTAAAAGATTGAGTTATAGGTTGCTTTTGAAATACTAAAATCACAACAATTAAAAAATGATGCCCCCCAGACCCTCCTTCCAACTAAATTTATATATTTTTCGGTAGTAAATCGTTTTGATCAAATGCCAGTTTCTTTTAAGTTGCAGTATCGCGATCACTCGCCAGGTAAAGACTGACATATGCCTGGGACAAAACGTTTTGTAATCACTAAACTACTGGGGCGAAACTGTGTGAAATACCATGTCAATAAGGCTAGACACTTGAGAGAAAATAACGTGAACAAAGTTGGGCTATTTGTTGTCCTTTTCTTGATTATTGGGCGGGTTTTGTAGGACTGGAGATGGCAACACTGTAGGTTGGTATCCTGAGCCACCACGAGGGCGGGAACCGGTCGGCCTTCGTCCCGTCGTTCACTCCGCCAAGGGTCTGGTTTGGCGGGCGGCGGGGGAGACCTGTTCCTCTAGACACCACTGTTTTTAAGGTCGTCGGAACCAGGGGGCCGCTGCACAGATGCCGGACACCAGATTGTTTTTCTTTTCCAAACAAATGGCATATTTTCGCCTCAGCCTGGTATCAAGACGTATGCCGCTAGGGCACGTACTTCCACTCACTCTCCGTTTCAACTATAGGGATTTTGTCAGGGCAAGGTTCCCATCCCGAGTAACATTCGACATGATTGATTTACTTCCCTCACTCTTGAGTTGTTTCATCATCCCCTAGGTCTTCTTCACTTGGGGTTGTCACCCCCAAAAATCAGCGCAGGAGTAGGGAGACAAGCCATGTGCTCATAATATAACTGAAATTATTGCACATGAACCGTACAGCCATTTTGTGTGGTTTCACTTTCAGAGAGTACGGCTAGTTTGATGCATGACCATACGAGCGATGACCAAGAGCCATATTTACAACTGGTCTCTTTCCGTTACTGGGCCTTGATACTACAGATAACAAACTCCGTCATACATAACAACTTACAATTGTGTGTATATTTCCTACTGCTTAGTATGAGGATCACGCCGGACCAATAACAGGGCACGCCAGGAATACTACTACTGGTATTACGGTGTTTGGTAATACTTTTTTTTTTATTAGGAACTTCTTCAGCTAACTATATTCGTGTGCACGTAGTTAGCAGAAATGTAAGTTGTAATGAAAAACTAAAAACTAAAACCCCGAAAACAAACTATATTTATCTATCTATCTATCTATCTATCTAGAATAAGGATGCGACTTGGGAAGCTTCTGATCGATATACATCTGTCTTGTAACAGTTAGCATAAAGAAGGCATTCCATCGGATAAAAACAATGAGTTAAAATGCTCTTATTAGTGATTAGACCCAGGGACACTTTCTTAACTTGAATATTCTCTGACATAGGTAGAATAATATGAACAACTCTGCATCGGATTTAACCTTAAGGTAATGCTTAAATAGTCACATATTTAGTAATCGTGCTACCCTGTTACTGCGTAGTGTGAAAAAACGTGACTGAGCAGAAATGGTGCATAGCTTGCCCCTACGATATCGTATTCCCCAATGATCATAATTCTTGACAGTCGGTGTCGCATCACTTTCTCCAGTAATTTTGAAAAAAAAAAAAAAAATAATAATTTGATTGCGTATTATACGACTGCATTGATGCCTGGCCCCAGAAATGCAATGCATGTCTTACAGTAGCGATGTGTTGACTATGACATATGATGAAGCAACGTATTGAATGACTTCAACGTCATAACTTGTCCTTACCTAGAATAATTAGCATGTTCCAAGGTACCGTACTATATTCACGAATAATGTGTTTTAAGAATTGCTGCCACAAAAATGACGATATCTGCTGTCAAGATATGACTGTCGTATGAGGATGTAAAATCGTAAATATTTCAAGTATCAAGCCTTTGTTATGAAAAAATTACGACACTTTAAGTAACGAATAAGCTGTTACGTCGTATATCTGTTATGATTCTCACCAAGTCGTAATTTATTATCTCTCTGACCATCCGAACCCAAGGCTAGTATGCTCAATACCTTTGAGTTTACATACATTTCAGCAGTTAGATACGACTGATGCACTGATGGATTACTCACCCATATACTGTACATCTCTCAAATTAAATATCTTATTAAATGTAGTCTTGTGAGTGAGTGTGTTTGTGTGTGTGTCTGTGTGTGTGTTTAACTGCGTGTAGGTGTGTGTGTGTGTGTGTGAAAGAAAAAAAGAAAGAACGAAAGAAAGAAAGAGAGAGAGAGAGAGAGATGTGATGAGCATGTGTATTTCAACAAGTAACCCAATTTATGAGCCCGACTGTATGAACTGCTCGATCTGAATGGGATAAAACATTTCTGGTCCGGTTTGTGAATGAATGGACCGGTGTTGGGACGGGCTGCCCTCCTCCTCCTCCTCCTCCTCCTCCTGCATTGTGTAGTACAGGCATGGTCAAAAGTACCGTCATACCTATAACACGTCAACTTAAATTTCCTGTATTCATTTATGTACATTCAAGCACAAATGTGGCGTTCTATTCATTAATTTCATTTTTTATTTTGTTTGTTTTAATCTAGGTGTATGGCAATAGCTGTGTTTGCTTTTAATACAATAATAATGTCATAATTCATGTAATGCATTCACAATAATATAAAATTAGTTTTGGTAGATTATAAAATACTCAACCAAATGTAAAGAAACGTGACTATAATATTTGTTCAGGCATTTTATTCAGCTGTATACTGTAAGAACAGAGATAATTTAACTTAATTTACTTTATCAAGATAGTATAATTAAATTAACTTTAAGTTGTGTTTGTGTGTGCGTGTGTGTGTGCGTGCGTGTGTGTGTGGTACGATTTTTCACTGTATGTTAACACTCTTAGTTTGGCACTGATGCCATCCGCAATTAATTCGAGTTTTGCAAACATTTTGCATAACTTCAATCGTAATGATGATTTTGCAAACAATGTGAAGGTCAAACGTAAACTGCATCTAAAGTGTATGAAAAGCTCGAGTTTATTTATTTTTAGAAGTTTGTTTCTGCTTTATCTTGGAAATGAGGAGGTACGGTACTTTTGTAGGTGCCTGTGCCTCTCTGGCGTGTATGGGTAGAGGGTGGAGCTACCGGGAACTGGTTTAAGAAGACCTGTTGGTGGTGGTGGTGGTGTGCCTGCCTTCACGACCCTACTCTACCACCCTCACCCACGGAATACCACCGGGGATACAAACACAATACAGGGTACAACAGATAACCTTGCCAGAAGACCTGTTGGTGGTGGTGGTGGTGTGCCTGCCTTCACGACCCTACTCTACCACCCTCACCCACGGAATACCACCGGGGATACAAACACAATACAGGGTACAACAGATAACCTTGCCAGAAGAGACCAACAATTTACAGTATTTTTTTTTTTATTATTTTGGTTAATGCATAGGATTTGAATTATATACCAATTTTGTTTGAAGCCTGTAATCAACGTTCATGGCACATTTTGTTTGAAGCCTGTAATCAACGTTCATGGCACATTTTGTTTGAAGCCTATAATCAACGTTCATGGCACATTTTGTTTGAAGCCTGTAATCAACGTTCATGGCACATTTTGTTTGAAGCCTGTAATCAACGTTCATGGCACATTTTGTTTGAAGCCTGTAATCAACGTTCATGGCACATTTTGTTTGAAGCCTGTAATCAACGTTCATGGCACATTTTGTTTGAAGCCTGTAATCAACGTTCATGGCACATTTTGTTTGAAGCCTGTAATCAACGTTCATGGCACATTTTGTTTGAAGCCTGTAATCAACGTTCATGGCACATTTTGTTTGAAGCCTGTAATCAACGTTCATGGCACATTTAGTTTGAAGCCTGTAATCAACGTTCATGGCACATTTTGTTTGAAGCCTGTAATCAACGTTCATGGCACATTTTGTTTGAAGCCTGTAATCAACGTTCATGGCACATTTTGTTTGAAGCCTGTAATCAACGTTCATGGCACATTTTGTTTGAAGCCTGTAATCAACGTTCATGGCACATTTTGTTTGAAGCCTGTAATCAACGTTCATGGCACATTTTGTTTGAAGCCTGTAATCAACGTTCATGGCACATTTTGTTTGAAGCCTATAATCAACGTTCATGGCACATTTTGTTTGAAGCCTGTAATCAGCGTTCATGGCATATTTTGTTTGAAGCCTGTAATCAACGTTCATGGCACATTTTGTTTGAAGCCTGTAATCAACGTTCATGGCACATTTTGTTTGAAGCCTGCAATCAACGTTCATGGCACATTTTTTTAATGCCACCAGTTTCTAATGCCCCATTCACGCACGTGACGCCAGTTTTATTATTTCATACAAGATTTACTAACTTCATGTCTTAGATTTAATAAACGAAGTCTGGTACGATGTGGCCACGATACACAATTATTTTCAGAATTAGGTATTTAGTTTTATATCGCTCATAATCTTATTTGAAATAATGTCCTTTGAGAATCTTCAGTTATATTAATATATACTTTCCAAGTTATATTAATATATACTTTCCAAGTTATATTTCAGTTCAACTTCCTCAAATACTTATATCGACTATAGGCGCGTTCACAGAAATCGCGTGTCCGGCATTATTGGTCCAATTTGACTGATTGATGACTTGATGTGGCCTATAGCGAATTATCCAAAAATCTTCCCGGGACCATCAATATAATTTACATGTCTTATTGTTTTTATCTGTTGATTTCGGATGGCGTCGTTGAGCACATGTAGGCTTTTGAATGAGCTTAGTAATCATCTGTTTCACTTCAAGACACACATGACTAGAACACGACATCCGTATCTGTGAACGCGCCTATTTACAGTATAGCCATTACCCCTTAAGGGGAGATGGGCGTATTTATTTGATCATTTATGTATTATTTTATTAGTTTCCTCCCCTAGACCTCCATCAAGCTTGAAAAAAACATCCATTAAATACCCCTTCTAGGTTAATTTGTACATTTTTCGGTAGAAAAATGTCCCGGCCGAAGGCCGATTCTTCCAAAATTACAGGCTCACTATCGTTTGCCAGGAAAAAATAGTCACCTAAATAGCACGAAAGGTCTTAATATTGACAAAGAAATGGGGCGAAAGGTCTTAAAATCGCCAAAATAATGTGCCGAACGTCATATAATCTGAAAACTAATGGGGCTAAGCATGTGGAAGAAGGGGGACCAGAGAAACGACCCATCTTCCCTTAATTAACTTCTACCAAAAACAGAGCTAAATGCCAATGATTAATTAAGACATAGTTTTCTAGATAGAATATGAAGAAACAGTCGGTTAAAGGGTGGATGGTTCACTTTTTGGTCGATTTTTGCATATATTCATTATTTTTCTAGTTTCCTCCCTAGACATCCATCAAGAAAAAAAAAACATCCATTAGATCCCCCTTCTATATTAATTTGTTCATTTTTCGGTAGAAAAATGTACGGTTCTTCCAACATTACAGGCTCACTATCGTTCGCCAAGGAAAAAATCAACACCTAAATATCACGAAAGGTCTAAATATTGACGAAGAAATGGGGCGAAATGTCTTAAAATCGACTAACTAATTGGGCAAACATCTTAACATCTGAAAACTAATGGGACTAAAGATGTGGGAGAAAGTGGTCCAGAAAACCGGGCCATCCCCCCTTAAAGAAGCTGTATAACGTAAGTTGTGGTCAATATGGATACCATTTAATAACATAATCAATCTAATTAACCTCTTCATTACCGAGCATGACTTTTTCTATTATTTCAAACTATTTAGAGGCATATCTATAGCTAAGGAGGGATCTGTGGTAGTTAAAAGGGGTGACTGGAGATCATTTGAAGCCTTTTAATTGCTTCATGTCCTTCCTAAGCTAAAATACAACCGTCTAATCATAGCCAGAATACAATGAAAAAGACGGGTTGGTAATGAAGGGGTTAATGGGAATGGAGGATAGGGATATTTGAGCTGGCGGTAAATTGAATCCCTTAGCAGCTCATTTCTCGATACTTAATGGGAATGTTTGAAACCACTATGTCTCTGTATCATATTAAGACCAAGTTTATATAATTAGCTCCATATTTCACTACAAAATGTTCAAATAACTGCGAAATCTTGATTGGAACTTTGCAATTTACCGTCAGTTGAAAAGAAACGGAGTATAGTGTGTGTGTTTCTGTGTGTGTGTTGGAATGGGTTGTGGGTTAGCAGTCGGTGTATGGGATATTATTGACCAATTCGAACTTTCAGTAAAATTGACCCGTTCGACCCAGTTTGACAAATGTAACCCTTTAGACTACTTCGTCTTCTCAGCCCAATTTGTTTTCTCAAGCCCAATTTGTTTTCTCAGCCCAATTTGTTTTCTCAAGCCCAATTTGTTTTCTCAGCTCAATTTGTTTTCTCAGTCCAATTTTGTTTTTCAGTTCAATTTTGTTTTCTCAGCCCAATTCAAATGCTTAGCCCAATTCAACTGCTTGCCCTAGTTCGACTGTTTTGCCCAATTTGATTGCTCGGCCTAATTTGCCAGTTCAGACCAATTTGACAGCCCAGCTCAATTTGACAGCTCAGTCCGATTTGACAGGTTAGCCCGATTTGATGCCTCGCCTCAATTTGACAGCTCAGCTAAATACAACAGCTCAACCAAAATTGACAGCTCCTCCCTACTTTGACAGCTCGGGCCACATCAACCGCTCATCCCCATTTCAAAGCTCGGCGCAATTTATATATATATATATATTTTTTTTTTTTTTTATTTTTTAAAGAGACAATGAACGGAGGAAGGAAAAACACAGATAAAACAAAAAGGTCCATGTGCCTAAAGGCATCCTCCATTCATAAAATGTTTATAACTACTTAAGGGGGTAGTGGCCGGTTTTTTGGTCTATTAATTCATGTATTCATATATTTATTTTAGTTTCCTCGCTAGACCTCCATCAAGTTGTAAAGAAAAAGCACCCACTAGACCCCCCTTCAAGATACATTTGTTCATTTTTCGGTAGAAAAATGGGCCTGGCCGAAGCCCGTTTACTCTTAAAATTACAGTCTCACTTTCGTTCGCCATGAAAAAAATAGACACCTGAATTGCACGAAAGGTCTTAATATTGACAAAGAATTGGGGTGTAAAGTCATAAAATCGCTAAACTAATGAGTTGAACGTCTAAAAATCTAAAAAACAATGGGATTAAGCACGAGGGAGAAGGGGGTCAGAAAAACCAGCCCATCTCCCTTTAACCCAATCCATCAACCACATTTAACCCCATCGAACCAATTCAACTGCCTCAGACTAATTCGACATCGTAGGACCGGTTCGACTGTATTGAAAACAATTCGACCGCTTAGGAAAATTCGACCTCTTGGCTCAGTTTGACTGCTTGACCCATTTTTACCTCTCGGACTAATTTGGCTATCTGTCCCAATTCAACCACTCATCATAATAATTTAAATGGCTAAATTTGACCAATCAGCACATTTCAACCATTCGACCCAATTCGATTGTGATCACTCGTCCCCATTTAGCCAATTTCAATAATTTGGTTCAATTTGACAATAAAACAGTTTGCACGAGTTCAGATGACCCTTGACATGCATGGCGGAGTTACCTACTTTACTGACCATTCATGTTAATATTTTGATAACCTACTTACCTTATAACCAGATAGCCTACCCAAGATTCTTGTGAAACTAATTTGATACCGGTACCTTCTTGGCCTATAACCTGATGACCAAACTTCCACTGTTGTTGATAATATGATAACCCCCTTAACCTATCCATAATTAGGGTAACCAAACTCCCGATACTGATGGTCGTATGATAACCCCGTCCACCACCTACCATAAATATATAACCCAACTTGCAACACTCTGATGATGTAAAGATAACCCCCTCAACCAACCTGCACTAATCACATATTTCCTGACTGTGTACTGGGAGTGAAAGCAGTGGCACCTTTATTCTTATATTATTATCTATAATTTATAATCACACGTCCCTGCTTGTTCTCTCGTGGTAAGTGCTCCCCACGCACACACACACCCCACACACAAACACACATACACACATACGCACACACGTTTTGCTCCGCTAGTCGTTCAATGTTTTTCTTTGCGAGTAATAGCGAGCCATCATTTTGAAAAGAAATGCATCTTCGACGGGGTCATAATTCGTTCGAAAACAAATCTAAATGTATAACTTAACTTGCAAGGGGGTCAAAAGGGCAAACTAAAACTAAAAGGAAATTAAAATAGATGAAAGCTAAATTGATTAAGAATGGAAACCATCAATACAGATGTATACACGCCCCAATAACAGGTAAAATGCTTGACCGTTGTGAAAGTAGCAGCAGGTTTGTTCTTATACTACCTACACACCTTATAATCACACCACCGCACCTCCTACTCTCGTGATAAGTCAGCTGAGTATATTATCGCCGAGATGGGAGCCACTATAGTTTATATTTGCCTGGTTTTATTTATATTGACCCTTCCCCACCTCCCACCCTCTTCCCCCACCTTTGGAATATAGTGTGAAGATCTTTAGAATGTATCCAACGTTTACTTTGGCAGTGATCAATATTTGTTTCGGTACTAACACTATTTATCTGCTAGTATCTTCGAGTGTATTTGTTGTAGTTTATGATTATTTCTGATTATATATTTTTGGGGTTAATAATTTGATTATGGATGTCATTGTATTTTATGGATGATACGGTATGATTTTACTTGACGATAAAATGTGATAAAATAGTAAACGCAAAGATTGCCATGGAGACTCTTAAGATTGTATTATATATTATCAATATAGTCACCCTCTGACCCTTTAACTAATTATAGCTTGGAAATAGCCAAAATTGTATAAAAATTGCCAACGCAATTTTTGAAATAGTTTTAAATTTTAAAGGGTAGAACAATACATTGTACAAAGCACTTTTCGTGTGTGTGTGAGAGAGAGAGAGAGAGAGAGAGAGAGAGAGAGAGAGAGAGAGAGAGTGTGAGAGAGTAGAAAGGAATACAAAGGAAATCAAGCAACACTGTAGGTCTTGTGATCTTTCGTCTCTCGAGGTTACTTGCTTTCTAAGTTACTGCTGTTTTAAGCGCCCAACAGTTTATCAGAGAGGATAATGATAAAGTGTGAATTCAGTTAGGTTAATAAAATAACAATACGGTACTCAGGAAATAATTTATCCATTTTCAAATGCAGTCATCCGTGAGTTTCAAGTAAGGTGCTTGTCTAGGTGAACTTTAAAAGAATCAACGGTATTGCAGTCTAAAACATGCCGGAGGAGCCCATTCCACAGATTAACAACTTGATTAACACTTACACTGTGGTAATATTTCCGCTATATTAGGGCTCATTCAGGCACTCCTGAATTATTGAGCAAGTGTCTGCATGAAATTAAATGTATTCAGCAAAACTAGAAGAAATATAGCTTCAAAATGACACCAGAACGAAGTTCGTAGCGCGCGGGGTTAATCAGCAGCGCTACCATAGACACTTGCTAATTTTGAGCGAATATCGCTATTATCGCGCTACATTTGCCTTTGGCAGCATTGCAGAGTCTAGCGGGATATACTTCATACCTCCTCACTCTTCAGTGTCATGGCCGCCTGGCTGGGGAGTGGACGGGGGCCTGTCGCGCTCCTGTTCACTCGGACTCGTCTCCACAGGCTTTATAAGCCTGTAAATTGCTATAAATTGTCATGTGCGTTCCGGAAAGTCTCCCGCAGCCAATGGGTTAAAGAAAAAGTTCTTAGATTCATGCGAGTTAAATGATTTACTGTAACAATGATTTTGTAGCCATTTCCCCTTGTGTAATTTGACTGGTCAATTGTAAAGTACTTCCTTCAGTTTAAATTGTCGATGCTTTTGATGATCTTGAAAACTTGAATGAAGTCACCTCTTAATCTCCGCTGTGTTAGGGGAAAAATATCCAATTCCTCAAAACGCTCCTGAAATGGTTTGCTCCTCAAACGGTATCATTTTGGTTACTCTACGTTGATGAACTCGCTCCAGTTTGTCTAAATATTTTTGGTAGCAGGGGCACCAGGACTGAACGCAATATTCCAGAAGTG
The DNA here is from genome assembly GCA_032716605.1 of Paralithodes platypus. Taxonomy (NCBI): domain Eukaryota; kingdom Metazoa; phylum Arthropoda; class Malacostraca; order Decapoda; family Lithodidae; genus Paralithodes; species Paralithodes platypus. The sequence continues at coordinate 73,843,598 of CM064482.1, read as the reverse complement.
GACGGACTGACGAATTGTATAGAGTGAGGATTACATCTTTGGATTTATGCTCAAAAGATCTGCCTATAAAACCTATAATTTTGTTTGATTTCTTAACAACTTCTGTACATTGTTGACTAGGTTTTAGGTTAATCGATATTGTTACTCCCAAGTCCGTTTCTCTGTCTACATTCACTAGCTGGGTGCCACTGTTTGAATAGTTTGCTTTCTCATTTCGGTTTCCAATGAGAAGTACTTTGCATTTATCTGCGTTGAAGCTCATTTGCCAGATTTTTGCCCAATGTGACAACCTATCTACATTGTGTTGCATATCTTCAACATTTTCAGATGTGAGTACAGTATTTACAATTTTTGTATCATCTGAAAACTTTGAGATTATACAGGTTAGACCGTCATCTATATCGTTAATGTAGGCCTAGATTAGGAAGATAATTGGCCCCAATACTGATCATTGAAGTACACCGCTAGTTACATTGGTCCATGTTTATGCTTTCCCATTTATGATTACTCTTTTTATTTTTTCCTCCGAGCCAATTTTCTGTCCAATTCAAAATATCACCTTGTCTTCTGTGCGCTTTTAGCTTCATTAATATGCGTCTGTACGGAACTTTATCAAAGGCTTTCTGGAAGTCAAGGTATATAATATCTACAGCTTTACTTACATCATAGAGAGAGAATGAGTAAATGTGTCAAAGAACATTGTTGTGAAGTAAATTTACTTGAAGCAAAATGTGTACAGACTTGCAGATAAAGAGGTTGTCTCTGGCAACACGTTTCTATTGTACTGAATATCTACTGTATATGAATATTTGGATGTTGTAGTTTTTGTTGGTCATTAAAAAGGTTAATTGTTTGTCATAACCCTTTTTGCCTAATATATTTTGCTATTATAAAGCGATTATTTGCAGTGTAGAAAAAACTTGTGGTAGTAGAGTTGATTGGCATAGTTGTTTAGCCTTAGCTGAGTAAAACTAACCCCTTTAGTGCACTGACGCCATTTTTCCTTATATTCTGGCTATCATTAGACACTTTTATTCAGTTTAGGAAGGATTTGTAGGGGTCAAGATTATTGGAGATAGTTTTTACCTTCTGGCTTTCATAAGTTTTTCAAGCTAATTATAATTATCTAGAAACACCTATAATAATAATACTGAAAGGGTTATATGTACGATGTACAGTACGATGGCTGACGCCATCGTACTGTAAATGTGTGAGTGTGGGAGGGTACTGAACTATACAGCCTAATGTAGAGAAAGGGGTGAAAGCCGCTCTCTGGCAACAGGCTTTAATTACAGGCTGCCGGCTTCCGATGCTGTAATTTGTGTTGGGGATTTAAAGGTTCATTGTTCGTGATAACCCTTGCAGTTTTGGTTTATGCCGAGATTCTTCCCTATTTGCGATTAAATTTAGCTTACTATGAAAGTTTTTTTGAGGTTAGAGTTGAAGCATGTTGCTTTCACTTCATCGACTACTATATAGAGGTGTTTTCAAAGCTAAGTGTAATCGGCTGATATTAGCCAGATTATAATTAATACGCCACACTCTTGCAACAGGGTTTGATTATAGGCTGCTGGCTTCCGATGGTATAACTTGTGCTTGGGATTTAAAGGTTCTTTGTTCGTGTACACCTCTGGTCCCACGAGTCAACAAGGCTACTTGGAGGGTGGGGGCGGGGGTGGGGGATCCTTGTTCATTAACTATAGGTATTTTTTTTAGTTACTGTAACTTTCCTGGTCAGTCCTCACGTTTTGATAATAGTTAGTGGTTAGTACTGTTTGTCGTAGAAATGAGGATTTAATGTCCCCCCTGCCTAGATTATTATTATCAAGGTTTTCGACAAACTGTTGGTGTTGACTGTACCCTCGACCATCTTAGTCTTGTGCAGCACTCTGGAGTCGTTGAAAAATTCACAATGCCATGAATGCAGGACTGGGAAACTAAACTCACATATCGAAAATATCTTTTAATGTAGGAACACAACAGAACTTTTCAGCTCATCTTGAAGAGACCTTTTGAAGATGGCTCAAGAATAGCCGAAATTGTTGTCTCTAAAATAGAGCTATTTTCGGTATGAGGGCTTAGTTTTCCACCCTGGAGTAAGTATGAACACCGAATTATTGGAATTTAACCCTTTCAGTATGGATGGCATCATTTTGGTTTGTATAGGCTAACATTAGATAATTTCACTAACCTTGTACGGACATACAAGATTCGAAAGGGTAAAGTTTATTTAAACTTTCTCTCCAACTCCTTTCTAACTGCTTACCATTGTTTAATTTTAGCTGAAGTAACCTATAAAACAATGTCATTGCACTGAAAGGGTTAAAGAACGAATACATACGTGTAAAATTGCCTCCATTGAAAAGTTGTACATATTTTATTGAACAACTATGGCACGCTGATTAAATACTCCGAACCATTCCCTTGAACAACAAACCCCGAGTCAGTGTTTCCCTCAATCAGTGTTCAGTGTCCAATGTTTATCTTATTGTAATGTTTATGATACTTTCATAGCTAATCGTACACACTCTTATTTGCCCTGTCTGGTAAACTCTTCCTTATCCCACACCTCTCCTGTTCCTCCCTTACTGACAAGTAAGATTACTCGTATCCACCTCAATAATGTATCAATTATTGTTTACTGTCTATCGAAAAAAAAACATTTAATATGGCATCTACAGTAGTACTTATACTAGATTGTAAAGTGATTTACAATTTCCCAAAAATAATCAGCAAATATTTATGCAATAAGAGATAAACTTAAAAAAAAGAAAAAGAAAAACAAATATATATATCTATACTGGGTAGCTAAACCATTGTAATTTAGTTCTTTATGCTATTCTATAAATAACGTTTATATACAGTAGACATTACCTTATATAGATACACTGGATAAATGTCTTCAATTATATATATATATATATATATATATATATATATATATATATATATATATATATATATATATATTTGAACGAAAAGTACTTTTGAATTTTGGATAGCATACTTTAAAGCTATGCAGATTTCGTGACTATACATTTTGCTCTTAATAAATATTATATAAAATTTGTTTCACACGAAGAGCAGGGGAAATAAACGAATAATAGTAAATGATAAATAATTCGATTTCTGAGAACCTATCGTGACAGTCCTTATTAGCTTATCTTGATTCTCTGAAAGGTCATTCAACCAAATATATAGATGTTTTAATTACTAATAAGTGATTACTATATTTCTCCGTTATATTGCAAAATGCTTTGTGTTTTCGAAAAGTGACATTACTGAACTTTTATAATATCACTTGATAATAATTGGGAAACCATGAACGCCGTATAACCCGAAAACACGTTAAAACTATATATAAATAGATATCTCTTACGGCCAAGAAAACTTGAAAAAAAACCTACGACCAAAGAAAAATCAACGTATTTTATTTTTTCACTAAAAGATGGTAAGTATTATATCGGCTATAAGAAAAAAATGACGAGGAAATTGATGATCGGTACATTTTGAGGAGCTAAGGCCTTTTATGGAGGGTCGTGATTGATATTTAATAAGATATTTTCAGTGTGGGGTGGATAGTGTTAGGGAAGGCGCTTGGTAAATAACAAGTACTCAGTCCTTTATAATTTATTTTCATAGTTTTAGTATTGTATTTCTATTTGTTGTCATCTTAATTTGCTACCTTCTCACTTATTTGTTCTCTCTGTTTCTCTCTCTCTTTTTCTTTATAAAAAGATAATTTAAGTTTGGTGGAAATAGTGTTGGGGCAGATGCTTGGTAAATAGCGAGTCAGTCGTTTATTTATATTAAGATTTGTGTATGTTTTTCTCAACAATCTTCTACTGTACTTCTCACTTCTCAGCTTGTTCTTCCTCTGTCCAATTGCTCTTCTTTCCTACTATACTCCAACCATCTGGTCTCAACAATAATGAAGCAACTTGGTTGAGCCCGAGAACTTTCAGTCTTCTACTGTACTTCTCACTTCTCAGCTTGTTCTTCCTCTGTCCAATTACTCTTCTTTTCTATTTTCCTCCAGCCATCTGGTCTGGTCTGGTCTGTTTTTCGTCTCCTAGCCACTTAGGCTAATGTTCTCACACCTTACCCCCTCTCTCTCTGTATATTTAATAATGTGAGTGTGTGTGTGTGTGTGTGAGTGTGTTTATGTATGTTTGTTTTTATATATGTATGTAGGTGTGTAAAATGTGTTTATATTTGTATTTGCTTGTGTACTTGTATGTATTTACTTATGTGTATGTATTTGTGTATATGGACGTTTATGCATGTGTGCAAAAGTATATATTTGTGTGTATGTATATTTGTATGTTTATGTATGCATTATGTCTGTATGGGTATGTGTATCTATCTATCTATCTATTGCCGGACGCCTATTCCCCTTACGAGGGTGGCCATACACAGAATGCCCCCAAGCAGACCTATTCCCTGTGAGAGGGACAACCCGAGCCAGTTTAGTGAAGGACTTACAGGATTGACCAATCAATTTAGGATCCGTCCGGCTCCAAAGCCCTCTGTTTATCTTGTTAGCACTATTTTTCTACAGTGGTGTTCGGCTAATCCATCCACTAACCTGCCTTACCCTTAGGTAAGCAGTACGGATTTGTATCAGGCTTGCTCCCCTAGACAGGTTGCCAACCAAGGCTGACGAGTCCTATCCACCCAGATTTGTATAAGGTTGTCTCCCTTAGATGAGTTGCCGACCATGGCTAACGAGTCCCATCCACCCGTATGTGTATGTGTTTGTTAAATTATGTACAGTATGTATGTGTATTTATATGAATTTATTTGTTTATGCGTTTGTGTGTGCATTTCGATATATACATGTGTGCATTTTAGCTGTCTATACCTTTCAGTTTGTATATTATTGCTATTACTGTGTACATGTATATGCTTTGTTATGTTTGTACTATGTACTTTCTATACGCCTATACTTGTAAACACTGTTCACCCATATCTTTTCAACCTAATCTCCCCTTGCCCCTTTTACTTGACCTCTCTGCGATATTATTATTTATCTTTGTACGTAATATTTATACATATTTATTTGAAACATCTCTATTTACAATATACTTACGTTAACACACACACGCACACAGAGTAGACGGAGCGCTCCGCCCATTAATCTTGACTCCACCAATCACTTGACCTCTGCATGAATGTACCCGCCCTCTTTCCTCCTCCTCCTCCCTCTTCTCAGTATCGAAAGACATTGTTGACCTGAAAAATCTTATGGTGTATGGCATTTGCCTGATGAAGCTAGGCCTACTGTATATGCGAAACGTTGTCAATAAAGTGTACTTCCTCACATGGTGTTTATTTTCATATATCTAATAAGATATTCTCGCCCTGATATTAATTTACTACCCTCTCGCTCATTTTCTCACTCCCCTCTCTCTCTTTCTCTCCATGTGTTTATAATCAGATATGTTTACTGTTTGGAGGCAATATTCTTGGGAGAGGCGTCTGGTAGATAGCAAGTACTCAGAAATGTATTCATATATATTTATATTGTTTTTGTTCTTAACCTCCTACCTACTTACTCATTTTCTTTCGCGCTCACTCTTTCTGTTTTATAATAAAATATTTTAAGTTTGGTGGAAATGGTGTTGGGAGAGGCGTCTGGTAAATAGCAAGTACTCGTTGTTTTGAATTTTATTGCGTTATGTTTTTATTAATCTCCTATCCACTTACTTATTTACTCCCTCTCGCTCTCTCCCTCTGTTTACATTTAATAATGTATCCTCAGGGTCTAGTGGACATCGTTTTGGAAAAAAAAGAGTCTGTTATCCAGCATCTTTCCCTGTGATACTAGACCTTTTGTTAGCGCCCATAATTTAACAGTTATTCATCCATTTTACGGATGGATGGGACTAGCATTTCTCGGTCGACAACCCGTCTAGGGAATTAAACCTTATACACATTCTTACTGCTCATCTAAGGCTGAGGTACTGTAGGTTTGTGGATGGATTAGCCACCCATCACAGTTGAGAAAATAGTGCAAAAAAGATACATAGAAATCCTTGGAGTTGAACGGACCATAAGTTGAGTGGTCAATCCTGTAAATCCTTGAATAAACCGGTAAGGGATGTCCTCCTCACGAGGGACAGATCCGCTTTAGGGCGCTTGTGTACGGCCTCCTTCATGAATGGGAGTAAGGCATCCGGCAATAGATAGTTTCCTCCATTCTACAGAACCTCTGCTTTTGAACATTCATTTATACCCTAGACCAAATCTCTCTGATACTCACTTCTCAAAGTGCATTTCCACAACTTTCAAACAGTTTTTATTCACTTGCAATAGGGTTTTCTTGAATGGAGAACACCACTAAGTGAAAGTAGTTTGATTACATTTGATTTAACTTTCTCTGTTCTTTCATGTAAACAAATATTGATTAATTTAGTAACGTAATCAATATAGATAATTTTGTCTATATTGGTTTAGGCTACTGGCTATCTTTAGCCGATTGCTCAGCTTGACAAGGGTTTCGCATGGTTAAAGGTTGCCTATGTGTATTTTGCAATCACTTTTGTATTTAACTTTTTTCTCTACTGCTTATAGCTTTTCTATCACTTTTCTCCCCCTCTCTTCTCTCTTTCTCTCTATGAGAGAACCTTCTCTTTGTCTTTAACCCAGTAGCATCTATTTTATTTCATAAATTTAAAGCTGGACTGCCTAGTAGGGACTGCAAAGTCTGTATAGTCTGTGTATCTTCGTAACTCTGTCTATATTGAAAAAATATATTTTCAGTGTGTGTTGAACATAGTGTTAGGAGTGAAGCCTGATAACCACTAAATCCTTCATTTGTGTTCTCATTAGCCTTTACTTTGTTTTATTAGTTATTTTCTCACTCACCACTCACATATCTCACACACACACACACACACACACACACACACACACACACACACACACACACATACCTTTGTCTCTAATTTCCTTTCCGGTCGTTCCATAGCTGCGGTTGTGGACGGCCATCGTTCACTTCCTCATCCTATCAACTCCAGTGTTCCTCAGGGATCTGTCCTATCTCCTATTCTCTTTCTAATTTTTATAAATGATCTTCTCAACTGTACTTCCAGTCCTATCCATTCATATGCAGACGACTCTACCTTACACTATTCAATTAGTTTCCCAGAACGCCCCAGCCAGCAATCCCTCAAAAACAAACGTAATGAAGCCATAGAACATTTATCTTCTGATCTAACTACCATCTCCAATTGGGGCAGAGAAAACCTTGTTACCTTTAATGCTTCCCAAACCCAATTTCTCCATCTATTTACCCGCCGTGAACTCCCAAAGGACTTTCCCTTTTTCTTCAACAATACAAAAATCAACCCTTCATCTTCTCTCAGTATTCTTGGTGTCTCTTTATCTTCTGCTCTCTCTTGGAAGGACCGAATTACTAGTCTTTCTAAGGTGGCCTCCCAGAAGCTGGGTGTACTAAATTGCCTCAAAGGGTTCTTTACCCATGCTCAGCTTCTTGCTCTGTACAGGGGCACAGTGCGTCCTTGTATTGAGTATTGTTCACATGTGTGGGGAGAATCCTCTCACACAGCACTTCTAGACAAAGTAGAAAGGAAAGCCCTTTGTATCATTAACTCCCGTCCACTCACCGACTCTCTGCAATCTCTCTCTCTTTGCCGCAATGTTGCATCGCTCTCGCTATTCTATCGCTGCTACTATAATCAGTGTTCCTCAGAGCTCTCTCAGTGCATACCACCTCCTCTACGTAGGGTACGTAGTACCCGCCTTGCAACACAATCCCACCCATACTCTGTACAACTCTCCAACTCAAGAGTGAAATGTTAATCCCAATCATTCTTCTATTCAACAGTTGAATAGGCGGGTGCCCAACTCCGAAAGGAGTTGAAGTAGGGGAGCTATCCCCCCGCCAAAGGCGGCTTTCTAGGGCCTTTCCTAGCTGATGCTGAGAGGATTGGGTTCTAGTCATGTGGTGATGGGCTGGTCTATCAGAGTGAGAGCTGAGTGATCTCTGCCATACCCATAGCTTACTCTGACTGTTCCTTTTACTTATATATCTTCTAGATCTCAAGTGACGGCGTCTTTTCCGTGGATCGACCTCCTTACTGTCAACCTAAAAGTTGGCAGATTGGGAGCCAAAGCGTCACATTTTTCCCTTGCCCCTCAACTTTCCCTTCATAATTGCTGAGGGGCACAGGGCCTTGGGTGGGGCTTTGGTTTCCCGGGCGTTTCCGCGCCCTCCTCAGCTCCCTGCCTTAGAGTGGCTTCGGTCACCTGGGTTTTGTTAGTGGTAAGCAGGGAGGGTTTTGTGGGGGCGCTCTATGGCCTTGGCCTTGCTCGGGACCTTGGGGCTGTTCGGCCAGGCAGCCTGGGGAACAACAACAACAACAACAACAACAGCTGAGCTCTGGAACTCTCTCCCTGAATCCATCTTTCCCTCATCCTATGACTTAAATTGTTTCAAACTCTGTGTGTCCTGACATTTTGGCTCGAACGTTCCTTGATTTTGGCCCTGTCACTCTTTTAACTCTGGGGGAGGCACTCGTCACAGGCATTTTTGCCTTTCGTCTCCCTCATCCACATAGAAAACACACACACACAAACACACACACACACACACACACACACACACATACACACACACTGTTCAAATTGTTACATGATAAGCAGTGAATGCTATTTGTTGTTATGTTTTCGCATATTAGTTACATTTGTATTATTTATAATATTTATAATATATATATATATATATATATATATATATATATATATATATATACAAACGTATGCACATTTTCCTGATTAATATCCCTTCCTACATTATTAGTCACTGTATATGTTTCAATCAATTACTTGCTCACTTCCTTGTAATCCATGTGTCTCCTAACGATATTGGTGTACACATATTATTCCTTGTAATCCATGTGTCTCCTAACGATATTGGTGTACACATATTATTCCTTGTAATCCATGTGTCTCCTAACGATATTGGTGTACACATATTATTCCTTGTAATCCATGTCTCCTAACGATATTGGTGTACACATATTATTCTCCATATCAACAGTGTCATTTGGATCAATTTGTATTATATATAATTATGAAATATTGTTGATTATTTTAGTTGTTCTCTTCATTATCTTCACCACTATCTTGTATATTAACCCTATTTGATCCTCACCCGTTACACTCCGTTTGTTTGGATATTATAAGTCGTTTCATCTCATTAGTTTGGCGATAATAAGACGCTTCGCCCCCTTCAGGTGTCGATATTTTGGGGGTAAATGATAGCAAGCCTGTTATTTAAACGTAATCAGCCTTTGACCGGGACATATTTCGAGAGAACAATTTAGAAATATAGTTTGAAGAGTGTGTGTGTGTGTGTGTGGAAGGGGGGGGGGGGTTTAGTCTGAAGGAAACCTTGTCAGACGTTATTGTTAGCCTAATAGACAAATAAATATATATTGCTCGAAAATGACTTAAAAACAAAATCTTAATATTAAATGATATACCATAATAACCCCCAAGACGTCGGTCCAGATAGTTTGAAGCATAGTCTACATATTTTAGTGATCTACTTCTTGGCCGTCGTTTTCTGTGTGTGTGTGTATGTCTGTATGTCTGTATGTGTGTGTGCGCGCGTGTGTGTGTCTTTTTTCACAATTAACCCATTCAGTAGCAGGGAAGTCCTTTTTGTCATATTTTGGGAACTATTGGACGAATTTATTAAGCATAGGATGGACCTCTAGCAATACTAAGGCTTCAAACTATCTCAACCAACCCTTTTAACTACCACAGCTCCTTTAAAGGGTAAGTTGTATAATATCGTCTAAATACAGCCAGAATAAAATATAACACACGTCGCTGATGTATGTCAGTGTATGTTAGAGAGAGAGAGATAGAGAGTTACATAGATGCACATATTGCACAGACCTTGCGGTCTGTGGCAGCCCGGATTTAATTCAAGCGTTGAATTTGCTACAAAGTGGAAGGTAAAGATAGCAGTGGTGCTCTCTTCCCACCCACCGTTTTCTCACCACCACCACTCCCACAATTCTGCCCCCAGCAGAATGAAAACTGGGAAATTCATAGTAAAAGACGAAATATTGTGTACTACTGAGAGAGAGAGAGAGAGAGAGAGAGAGAGAGAGAGAGAGAGAGAGAGAGAGAGAGAGAGAGAGAGAGAGAGCGCGTTACAAGTAATTTTTTTTTCTCATTATCTTTTAACTGTCACATCAGGATTCTGTATGTACACTTTTTTTCCAACCTTCACGTTTTCCTTTGGCTTACAATTTATATAATAAAGTCGCTTTAAGCTGCGAGTCGTTGTTGTTATTGTCTACTTTTTTTATCTTTCTCTTGACCTCAGTATTTTTAGGTCTCGCATCTTGTTTATCGTATTTTATGTTTGTATTGCACCTATATAATGTATTTTATATTTGTATTGCACCTATATAATGTTTTGTTCCGTAATGCAGCTGTTGGCGCATATATTTGTCATGCAATATTTAAGGGGGGTGACCTGTTTTTGTTCTCTCCTTTTTTTATCTTTCTGTGGCTTGTATCCATTTGGCCCCATTCAGCCTACTGTTTTAAGACGTTTATCCCCATCCAGGTGTTAATTTTGTACTGGTGAGCGGTAGCGAGCCAGCATATTTTTTAGTTTTGTTTGACAGCAGGCTAAATTTGTACATTTTTCGATAGAAAAATGTCTCCGGCGAAGCCGTATTTCTTTATATAATGCTGGCTCGCTATCGCTCGCCAGGAAGAAATCGACACCTAGATGGGGATAAACGTCTTAAAATAGTTGGCTGAATGGGGCCGAATGGATACAAGCCAGAGAAAGAGAGAAAAGGACAGAAATAACTGCCAGCAGGTCACCCCCCTTAAGTCACTGTATTATGTTTTTCGACCTGGTGCAGTTATCAGTATTCTTAGTCTAATATTCCACATGAGATTGTATTTAGCGTAGGAAGGATTTATCTTATTTATAGATTAATGAATATGTTTTTTTTTATCTCTGAATTGAAGATTTGATTCCCAGTGTGATAACGTACCATTGAGGTATCTGGAAAGAGTAGAACAGTAGTCATCTAATTGAAAGATACGAGTCTATTCATTATAAACAGACCAGCAATCTTAATTAGGCGGTATGGCTCACTTTTTGGTCGATTTTTGTTCATGTATATATTAATTAATTTTCTAGTGTTCTCCCTAGACCTCCATCAAACTTAAAACAAATCCTTTATATGCCCCTTGTAGATTAATTTGTAAATTTTTCGGTAGAAAAATTTCCAGGCCGAAGGCCTGTTCTTCAAAAATTACAGGCTTACTATCGTTCGCCAGGAAAAAATCGACACCTAAATAGCACGAAAGGTCTATATATTGGCAACAAAATAATGTGGCAAACCTCTTAAAATATGAAAACTAATGGGACTAAACATGACTACTAACTACTAACCTCTACAAATAAAAAACGACTAGAGTAATCGCGCTAATATTTCTACCATTTGGGAAGGGTTAGCCAGGGAATGGGTATGGAAATTTACAGCCCATTTCCTCTAGCCCTTTTTGAATTACAGAAGTTAGAGGTCACGCTTCTGGCCTACCTATAATGAACAGGATATAATCAGTGCAGGAAGGAATGGGAGAATGAAACTTAACACGATTACAAAAAAAAAAATCTTTCTAATATTTAGCCCTAATAGTTTGAAAATTTTAAGACGTTCGTCCCATTAGTTTGGCGATTTTAATACTTCGCTCCATTTCTTTGCCAGTATTAAGACCTTTCGTGACTGCTAGGCGTTGATAATTTGGCGAGCGATAGAGAGCCTGTATTTTAGGAGGAACCGGTCTTCGGCCAGGACATTAATCTACCGAGAGAAAAATAAAATACAAATAAAAGTAATATAATATATACCGTATATATATATATATATATATATATAAACAAAGAAAACAAAACAATCTCGAAGTGCGGCATTGGAGGTGTTTTTTAAACTTTATAGAGGTCTAGGGAAAAAAAACGGAATAATATTTTTTTATAAATAAATACCATGATTATTTTGTATTTGTATACGTCACTATCATTGAAAGTGTGGCTCCCTTATGCTCTAATTATTGTCGTCGCCCCTTTACCATTTTTCTTTTCCTTTTTATTTAAAGTATTTGCATTTATTATGATTGCTTAGTTTCCTACTTTCCTCCGATTTATTACGGAAGTTCATTTGTGTTTGTGCAGGCAAAATTAATAGTTCGCTGAAAACCTTGATGATAATTATTTTGTGTGGCAGCTTGGTCTGTTAACCCTTTGAGGATTATAACGCGTTTTAGCAGTTTGTTCTGGTTACGTATACAGACTAAACACACATAACAAAGCCACTCCAACAGCTTCCTCTCTCTCCAACACCCCTTCTCCCCTCTCTACACCTTCATAAAAATAGGAAAAGTAGAATGTAAATACGAGGTGCCGTTGTAAAGGCTTATCCCTCAATACTTCATCTGATCTGATTATTTAACGATTATATTCAGTTTAGGAAGAGCTTGTGGTAGCTAGACTGTTAGTTGAGATAGATTCACCCCTTTGATTCCTATAAACCCTTCCAATTTTGCATACTATCGTCTATTACTAACCAGAATAATCATAAGTATGCGTCCTAAAATACAAAAAGAGTTAGTTCAACATTTCTGTAGCGGAAAACAAAAGTACTGTCCACGAGCTACAAGAAACACGGCATGGTTGACAAATATAAAGGATATTATTAATAACTTAGAAATACTGTATAATACAGTTTATGAACAAGAATTTTTGGCGAATAAATAGTTTTATCTAATGCTTGTTTATAAAATTTTATATCAAATGGTTTTACTTAGTTTATTACCATAGTGATCTTAAAACGACAAAACTACTTCGTTATAAATAAATTCCTATGGTTTTACCTATTTTCTGGACTACTTTATAGTATTTGATTTGTAATTTAGTCTAACATTTTCTTATTTTTCAAATATTTTCCAAATAATTCTTCTAGTTTTACGATTACTTAAAGTTTGAAATTCCACTGTGTTTCAAGTTAATTTTGTCCTTATTTATTTATTTTTAATTTCCTGTTATACAGTTAATTCAATATTGTTTTAGGGTTTCTATATTGATTTTGTGTTTTACCTTTTCAAATTAATTCGGTAGTATATTTTCCGATTTTCAAGTAGATTTTCGTGTTTTATTTATGACTGAATTATTATTAAGTTTTATTCATTATTTTATAAGCTGCATTTTCGTATCTTCGCATTTTAGTATCTTGACAATTAATTTGTAAATTAAATTATTTGTTCATCATATACTGCATTTGATTGTTGCGTATAATTTGTTGTTAAAAATTGTGTAGATACCGTATATTTAATTGTAGGCCATACCGTTATAATTGTAACCTTATAATTTCACAAACTTGTATTGTTATTCTATATCACTGATCTTAATGCTTTCTAGGCATTATTCAATTTTGACCAGCTTATGTTATGAATTTTCAATCAACTTATACCTATTAACATTATGTATTTCCTAGTTTCATTATTGTTTTGCTGGTAATTGCAAAATATATTATAATTGTCACAATTACCACGCCCAATAAGCTCGTTTTCCCTATTTACATGGATCTTAGCTTATATTGACTTTGTAGATTTTACGGTTACACTTTGTTTTTGTTTTATGATGAAAGATATTATCGGTGATAGTTTTCCTAAAATACACTTTCACGTCTTTTTATTCTGTCCTTGGCTTACTCATTACTTGGAACTCTTGAGCTTTCTCGTCTGGTAATTCCTTTTGTATATAATGTATTTATTATATTATGATTTAGTTATGGATTTGTTTTACCCGCCTATGTTTTACATTACTTATCGGTATTTACATGTTATTATATGGTTCTTATGTTAAATGGACGTTATAAGTACACATCTTGTCATTATAGCCTATATTGTATTAGATATTGCATGCAGGACTATTTTATTCAAGTAGATTTGAACTTCTCTGCCTTGGTTGGTACCCCTTCTAGGGGAGACAATCGTGTTTATATCTGGGTGGATGGGAATTGTCAGCCTTGATCAACAACCCACCTAGGGGAGTACATTTATACAAATCTTTACTGCTCACCTAAGGGTGAAGCAGGTTAGTGGATGGACTAGCCACCCACCACTGTTGAATATACTGCTAACAAATTACTTAGAGGGCCTCGGAGTGGGTCAATCCTGTGAGTTCTTGAACCAACTGGCATGGTTTGTCCTTCTCACGGGGGACAGGTCCCCTTGGGGGCGTGTTGTGTATGGCTGGACGCTCCCATAAAGATTAGTAAGGCGTCCAACAATAGATAGACATTTATGACCTTCTCATTGCTTAATATTTATATCCTTTGCATATCTTGCTGTAGCTGACTTTGCCTCCATATAGCTTTGGTAGCTCTGCAGCATACCGTATATTGTGATATGTGGCAATGATTTTTTTTTTTTATATTTATTGCTGATTTAAGTTTATTAGCATATAATACCTTTACTACTATAACAGTAGTAGTGTGTGAAAATAAAGGCTTAACATTTTGGCTGTTATCTTATTTGTTTTCAACCTGGTCTCTAATACTGGACTCACACAAGACCTTTTTAGCAAATTTGTATCCTCAAAATTTTTCTGGCAATATTTCTGGTTTCTGTTGCAATGGTATCGGGAGTTGTACCGGAAACAGATTATATATTTGTTTAATTAAAACAAAGGGTCGAAAGAAAAACAAATTTAATGAAAACAAAATCCATTTGCTTAATGGCATCCTCCTTTCATAAAGAGTCTTAGCAATTGGGTTTAAACTTCTGTGGGTTGATAATAATTTCGAAATCAAGGTAATTTAAGAAGTTTGCCTAATTAGCTGCTAGACCGGTGTTGATGTTAAATGTCGAGGGATTTTTTTTTTTGGTGTGAAACCAGCTTATTACGTGCATCATCCTGGAAACTTTCTCGTCACCTTATCTCTCTTATCTTCCTCTAACGAGCTTTGGCAATAACTACCCATTCTTATCGGGACATTTAGCAAAGAGTTTTCTGAAATATTTTTCTACAATAGATTAATAGCGAACACGGGTTTTCGATTATGACAGTCTGAGAAAGGATGTACTGGATGTATCAGTATTTTTGTATTTAACTTTAGGAATATATATAAGCTTGTTCTTTCTCTGTCCAATTGCTCTTCTTTCCTACTTTACTCCAGCCATCTGGTCTGGTCTGGATATTTTTTTCGACATATATTGTCTTTAATTCAGAGATATTTTGAAGATAAAATTATACTCAAGCTCAACTAGATAGGTAGGTTGGGAATGGATAGACATATGAGAAAGAGTGTTCTCAAAGGGTAAAGTGAACAAGGTAAATGTATGCTTTGGTTTATAATGCAATGATTGCATACACGATACTCAGTAATAGAAACATCGTATGGTAGTTCATTGTTCATGGTCAGGAATACTTGAATTCAACACCATTTTATGATATACACAAGTGATTATCAAGGAAACCAGTATTCCGATTAACATGGTTTAGTTAAGGGGGTACTGCTTGTTTTTTGTTTTTGTTTATATATATATACCGGTATATATATTTATATTTATACATTTATTTTTGAGTTTCCTCGCTAGACCTCCATCAAGCTTAAAACAAACCCTAGACCCCCTTTCAAGATAACTTTGTAAATTTTTCGGTAGAAAAATTTCCCGGCCGAAGGCCGGTTCCTTCTAAAATTACAGGCTCGCTATCGCTCGCCAGAAAAAATTGACACCTAAATGGCACGAAAGGTCTTAATATTGACAAAGAATGAGGCAAACAGTCTTAAAATCGCCAAACTAACGGAACGGACGTCTTAAAATCTCAAAACTAATATGCTAAACATGGGGGTCTAGAAAAAGAGACTACTACCCCCTTAAGTTTAGTTTTGAAAATACATTGCTAGTGTATCATAATTATATGTTGCCTCAAGAGGGTTATTTTTTATTTGTATTTTATTTTATTTTTCTAATCGTAGAGTTATAGAATATATATATATATATATATATATATATATATATATATATATATATATATATATATATATATATATAATTCGTATTTATGTATTTATCTAAGTTATGCCCCCTCCCTCCCCCCTTATACACCCCCCCCCCCCTTCCCCCTCATACCCCCCTCCCCCCATATATAATTCATTCATTCATTCAATCATCACTTCCGAGGTTCGGGGCCCACCTTCATTCACCCATCATCATCACCATCATCATCATCATCATCATCATCATAAAAAAAAAAAAAAAAAAAAAAAATCAATTTCTACTACATTTTGCACTACAGTGGATATAGGCCTCCTGGGGAAACCACTCTAAAAAAATAACGAGTCCAGTGCAGTACCTCTTTGGGTGGCTTGGAAATTTGCACATATTTCTCTGGTTTGACACCATACTGTATATATACAGTATATATATATATATATATATATATGCTATATATAATATATATATAAATATATCCACACACATACATTACCATTACCATTTACCATTCTTTATATTTTGTTTGACACCTTGTATATATATAATTATATATATATATATATATATATATATATATATATATATATATATATACTGTCTATATATATATACTGTATATACTGTATATATATATATATATATATATATATATATATATACATTACTTTATTTTATTTACGTGTACAATAGAATTATTTCTGAATTTATTACCTGAAGATTACCTGGCTTTCTTATTTTGTTTTTTCAGTGTCAACCCAGGAGCCATTTCCCTTCTCGTTGGAAAGGGTGTATATTGTGGCAAAGATATACAACTGTATAAACATTCTCATATATTTTCATAACAATAACAATGCATGGAAACAATTGCGCATAGCTCACGAACCAATTACTCTATATTATTTTTGTTTTCACCATTGGAAAGAGCACAATTTTCCGATTCCGGTGATATATACAGTTATATACGTATCCGACCAAATAACGCAACCACGAGGTGGGGAACAGCTCGGAACCCGGCTAGCATCGCCGGAACAGAGACGGGTGAAGCGTAAATATTCGCATTTTGGCTCTTCATTTCAAATATTCATAGCGCAAAAAGTATTTGTCCTAGGAACTTCTAGTTTATTTTATAATCATTAGCATTATTTGCCGTATTCATTCAGCCTAAATTTAAAACCATACACTTCGTAGCAACGAAATAAATCGAAAATGTTATAAACCATATCAATCAAAATCAGATTTTTTTTTTTTCGGTCACTGCATGGAAACAATTGTGCATAGCTCGCGAACCAATTATGCTATATTATTTTTGTTTTCACCATTGGAAAGAGCACAATTTTCCGATTCCGGTGATATATACAGTTATATACGTATCCGAGCAAATAACGCAACCACGAGGTGGGGAACAGCTCGGAACCCGGCTAGCATCGCCGGAACAGAGATGGATGAAGCGTAAATATTCGCATTTTGGCTCTTCATTTCAAATATTCATAGTGCAAAAAGTATTTGTCCTAGGAACTTCTAGTTTGTTTTATACTCATCAGCATTATTTGCCGTATTCATACAGCCTAAATTTAAAACCATACACTTCGTAGCAACGAAATAAATTGAAAATGTTATAAACCATATAAATCAAAATCATATTTTTTTTTTTTCGGTCACTGCTTGAGAACTATTGAAGATAAACAATTTCTGTTTTCAGATTTGGAAAGAGGAGAAAAAATACTATTATTTGAGCAAAAAAAAATATATGGTCATCACTCACAATTTAGAGCTAGGACGGTGTGAAGACAATTGCATGGGAAATAATTGTATTCCGGACTCATTTACACTTTCATATTTCGATTTATTTACATTTTTTTTTATTTTATCATGTACTATAAATATTCCTCTTTCAATTGATATATGATACATCACAATTAACAGCATTCTGGTGGATGGAAATCGCGAAAAATGTAAGGCTTCGACAACACTCATGAGCCAAATTCAAGACCCAAAATACTTGTCAAGCGCCTCCTTGGCCTTATTGGAACATAATATGTCGGAGGGAGTTAAATTGTTTCAAACTCTGTGTGTCCTGACATTTTGGCTCGAACGTTCCTTGATTTTGGCCCTGTCACTCTTTTAACTCTGGGGGAGGCACTCGTCACAGGCATTTTTGCCTTTCGTCTCCCTCATCCACATAGAAAACACACACAAACACACACACACACACACACACACACACATACACACACACTGTTCAAATTGTTACATGATAAGCAGTGAATGCTATTTGTTGTTATGTTTTCGCATATTAGTTACATTTGTATTATTTATAATATTTATAATATATATATATATATATATATATATATATATATATATATACAAACGTATGCACATTTTCCTGATTAATATCCCTTCCTACATTATTAGTCACTGTATATGTTTCAATCAATTACTTGCTCACTTCCTTGTAATCCATGTGTCTCCTAACGATATTGGTGTACACATATTATTCCTTGTAATCCATGTGTCTCCTAACGATATTGGTGTACACATATTATTCCTTGTAATCCATGTGTCTCCTAACGATATTGGTGTACACATATTATTCCTTGTAATCCATGTGTCTCCTAACGATATTGGTGTACACATATTATTCCTTGTAATCCATGTGTCTCCTAACGATATTGGTGTACACATATTATTCCTTGTAATCCATGTCTCCTAACGATATTGGTGTACACATATTATTCTCCTAACGATATTGGTGTACACATATTATTCTCCATATCAACAGTGTCATTTGGATCAATTTGTATTATATATAATTATGAAATATTGTTGATTATTTTAGTTGTTCTCTTCATTATCTTCACCACTATCTTGTATATTAACCCTATTTGATCCTCACCCGTTACACTCCGTTTGTTTGGATATTATAAGTCGTTTCATCTCATTAGTTTGGCGATAATAAGACGCTTCGCCCCCTTCAGGTGTCGATATTTTGGGGGTAAATGATAGCAAGCCTGTTATTTAAACGTAATCAGCCTTTGACCGGGACATATTTCGAGAGAACAATTTAGAAATATAGTTTGAAGAGTGTGTGTGTGTGTGTGGAAGGGGGGGGGGGGTTTAGTCTGAAGGAAACCTTGTCAGACGTTATTGTTAGCCTAATAGACAAATAAATATATATTGCTCGAAAATGACTTAAAAACAAAATCTTAATATTAAATGATATACCATAATAACCCCCAAGACGTCGGTCCAGATAGTTTGAAGCATAGTCTACATATTTTAGTGATCTACTTCTTGGCCGTCGTTTTCTGTGTGTGTGTGTATGTCTGTATGTCTGTATGTGTGTGTGTGCGCGCGTGTGTGTGTCTTTTTTCACAATTAACCCATTCAGTAGCAGGGAAGTCCTTTTTGTCATATTTTGGGAACTATTGGACGAATTTATTAAGCATAGGAAGGACCTCTAGCAATACTAAGGCTTCAAACTATCTCAACCAACCCTTTTAACTACCACAGCTCCTTTAAAGGGTAAGTTGTATAATATCGTCTAAATACAGCCAGAATAAAATATAACACACGTCGCTGATGTATGTCAGTGTATGTTAGAGAGAGAGAGATAGAGAGTTACATAGATGCACATATTGCACAGACCTTGCGGTCTGTGGCAGCCCGGATTTAATTCAAGCGTTGAATTTGCTACAAAGTGGAAGGTAAAGATAGCAGTGGTGCTCTCTTCCCACCCACCGTTTTCTCACCACCACCACTCCCACAATTCTGCCCCCAGCAGAATGAAAACTGGGAAATTCATAGTAAAAGACGAAATATTGTGTACTACTGAGAGAGAGAGAGAGAGAGAGAGAGAGAGAGAGAGAGCGCGTTACAAGTAATTTTTTTTTCTCATTATCTTTTAACTGTCACATCAGGATTCTGTATGTACACTTTTTTTCCAACCTTCACGTTTTCCTTTGGCTTACAATTTATATAATAAAGTCGCTTTAAGCTGCGAGTCGTTGTTGTTATTGTCTACTTTTTTTTTATCTTTCTCTTGACCTCAGTATTTTTAGGTCTAGCATCTTGTTTATCGTATTTTATGTTTGTATTGCACCTATATAATGTATTTTATATTTGTATTGCACCTATATAATGTTTTGTTCCGTAATGCAGCTGTTGGCGCATATATTTGTCATGCAATATTTAAGGGGGGTGACCTGTTTTTGTTCTCTCCTTTTTTTATCTTTCTGTGGCTTGTATCCATTTGGCCCCATTCAGCCTACTGTTTTAAGACGTTTATCCCCATCCAGGTGTTAATTTTGTACTGGTGAGCGGTAGCGAGCCAGCATATTTTTTAGTTTTGTTTGACAGCAGGCTAAATTTGTACATTTTTCGATAGAAAAATGTCTCCGGCGAAGCCGTATTTCTTTATATAATGCTGGCTCGCTATCGCTCGCCAGGAAGAAATCGACACCTAGATGGGGATAAACGTCTTAAAATAGTTGGCTGAATGGGGCCGAATGGATACAAGCCAGAGAAAGAGAGAAAAGGACAGAAATAACTGCCAGCAGGTCACCCCCCTTAAGTCACTGTATTATGTTTTTCGACCTGGTGCAGTTATCAGTATTCTTAGTCTAATATTCCACATGAGATTGTATTTAGCGTAGGAAGGATTTATCTTATTTATAGATTAATGAATATGTTTTTTTTTATCTCTGAATTGAAGATTTGATTCCCAGTGTGATAACGTACCATTGAGGTATCTGGAAAGAGTAGAACAGTAGTCATCTAATTGAAAGATACGAGTCTATTCATTATAAACAGACCAGCAATCTTAATTAGGCGGTATGGCTCACTTTTTGGTCGATTTTTGTTCATGTATATATTAATTAATTTTCTAGTGTTCTCCCTAGACCTCCATCAAACTTAAAACAAATCCTTTATATGCCCCTTGTAGATTAATTTGTAAATTTTTCGGTAGAAAAATTTCCAGGCCGAAGGCCTGTTCTTCAAAAATTACAGGCTTACTATCGTTCGCCAGGAAAAAATCGACACCTAAATAGCACGAAAGGTCTATATATTGGCAACAAAATAATGTGGCAAACCTCTTAAAATATGAAAACTAATGGGACTAAACATGACTACTAACTACTAACCTCTACAAATAAAAAACGACTAGAGTAATCGCGCTAATATTTCTACCATTTGGGAAGGGTTAGCCAGGGAATGGGTATGGAAATTTACAGCCCATTTCCTCTAGCCCTTTTTGAATTACAGAAGTTAGAGGTCACGCTTCTGGCCTACCTATAATGAACAGGATATAATCAGTGCAGGAAGGAATGGGAGAATGAAACTTAACACGATTACAAAAAAAAAAATCTTTCTAATATTTAGCCCTAATAGTTTGAAAATTTTAAGACGTTCGTCCCATTAGTTTGGCGATTTTAATACTTCGCTCCATTTCTTTGCCAGTATTAAGACCTTTCGTGACTGCTAGGCGTTGATAATTTGGCGAGCGATAGAGAGCCTGTATTTTAGGAGGAACCGGTCTTCGGCCAGGACATTAATCTACCGAGAGAAAAATAAAATAAAAATAAAAGTAATATAATATATACCGTATATATATATATATATATATATAAACAAAGAAAACAAAACAATCTCGAAGTGCGGCATTGGAGGTGTTTTTTAAAACTTTATAGAGGTCTAGGGAAAAAAAACGGAATAATATTTTTTTATAAATAAATACCATGATTATTTTGTATTTGTATACGTCACTATCATTGAAAGTGTGGCTCCCTTATGCTCTAATTATTGTCGTCGCCCCTTTACCATTTTTCTTTTCCTTTTTATTTAAAGTATTTGCATTTATTATGATTGCTTAGTTTCCTACTTTCCTCCGATTTATTACGGAAGTTCATTTGTGTTTGTGCAGGCAAAATTAATAGTTCGCTGAAAACCTTGATGATAATTATTTTGTGTGGCAGCTTGGTCTGTTAACCCTTTGAGGATTATAACGCGTTTTAGCAGTTTGTTCTGGTTACGTATACAGACTAAACACACATAACAAAGCCACTCCAACAGCTTCCTCTCTCTCCAACACCCCTTCTCCCCTCTCTACACCTTCATAAAAATAGGAAAAGTAGAATGTAAATACGAGGTGCCGTTGTAAAGGCTTATCCCTCAATACTTCATCTGATCTGATTATTTAACGATTATATTCAGTTTAGGAAGAGCTTGTGGTAGCTAGACTGTTAGTTGAGATAGATTCACCCCTTTGATTCCTATAAACCCTTCCAATTTTGCATACTATCGTCTATTACTAACCAGAATAATCATAAGTATGCGTCCTAAAATACAAAAAGAGTTAGTTCAACATTTCTGTAGCGGAAAACAAAAGTACTGTCCACGAGCTACAAGAAACACGGCATGGTTGACAAATATAAAGGATATTATTAATAACTTAGACATACTGTATAATACAGTTTATGAACAAGAATTTTTGGCGAATAAATAGTTTTATCTAATGCTTGTTTATAAAATTTTATATCAAATGGTTTTACTTAGTTTATTACCATAGTGATCTTAAAACGACAAAACTACTTCGTTATAAATAAATTCCTATGGTTTTACCTATTTTCTGGACTACTTTATAGTATTTGATTTGTAATTTAGTCTAACATTTTCTTATTTTTCAAATATTTTCCAAATAATTCTTCTAGTTTTACGATTACTTAAAGTTTGAAATTCCACTGTGTTTCAAGTTAATTTTGTCCTTATTTATTTATTTTTAATTTCCTGTTATACAGTTAATTCAATATTGTTTTAGGGTTTCTATATTGATTTTGTGTTTTACCTTTTCAAATTAATTCGGTAGTATATTTTCCGATTTTCAAGTAGATTTTCGTGTTTTATTTATGACTGAATTATTATTAAGTTTTATTCATTATTTTATAAGCTGCATTTTCGTATCTTCGCATTTTAGTATCTTGACAATTAATTTGTAAATTAAATTATTTGTTCATCATATACTGCATTTGATTGTTGCGTATAATTTGTTGTTAAAAATTGTGTAGATACCGTATATTTAATTGTAGGCCATACCGTTATAATTGTAACCTTATAATTTCACAAACTTGTATTGTTATTCTATATCACTGATCTTAATGCTTTCTAGGCATTATTCAATTTTGACCAGCTTATGTTATGAATTTTCAATCAACTTATACCTATTAACATTATGTATTTCCTAGTTTCATTATTGTTTTGCTGGTAATTGCAAAATATATTATAATTGTCACAATTACCACGCCCAATAGCTCGTTTTCCCTATTTACATGGATCTTAGCTTATATTGACTTTGTAGATTTTACGGTTACACTTTGTTTTTGTTTTATGATGAAAGATATTATCGGTGATAGTTTTCCTAAAATACACTTTCACGTCTTTTTATTCTGTCCTTGGCTTACTCATTACTTGGAACTCTTGAGCTTTCTCGTCTGGTAATTCCTTTTGTATATAATGTATTTATTATATTATGATTTAGTTATGGATTTGTTTTACCCGCCTATGTTTTACATTACTTATCGGTATTTACATGTTATTATATGGTTCTTATGTTAAATGGACGTTATAAGTACACATCTTGTCATTATAGCCTATATTGTATTAGATATTGCATGCAGGACTATTTTATTCAAGTAGATTTGAACTTCTCTGCCTTGGTTGGTACCCCTTCTAGGGGAGACAATCGTGTTTATATCTGGGTGGATGGGAATTGTCAGCCTTGATCAACAACCCACCTAGGGGAGTACATTTATACAAATCTTTACTGCTCACCTAAGGGTGAAGCAGGTTAGTGGATGGACTAGCCACCCACCACTGTTGAATATACTGCTAACAAATTACTTAGAGGGCCTCGGAGTGGGTCAATCCTGTGAGTCCTTGAACCAACTGGCATGGTTTGTCCTTCTCACGGGGGACAGGTCCCCTTGGGGGCGTGTTGTGTATGGCTGGACGCTCCCATAAAGATTAGTAAGGCGTCCAACAATAGATAGACATTTATGACCTTCTCATTGCTTAATATTTATATCCTTTGCATATCTTGCTGTAGCTGACTTTGCCTCCATATAGCTTTGGTAGCTCTGCAGCATACCGTATATTGTGATATGTGGCAATGATTTTTTTTTTTTATATTTATTGCTGATTTAAGTTTATTAGCATATAATACCTTTACTACTATAACAGTAGTAGTGTGTGAAAATAAAGGCTTAACATTTTGGCTGTTATCTTATTTGTTTTCAACCTGGTCTCTAATACTGGACTCACACAAGACCTTTTTAGCAAATTTGTATCCTCAAAAAAATTTCTGGCAATATTTCTGGTTTCTGTTGCAATGGTATCGGGAGTTGTACCGGAAACAGATTATATATTTGTTTAATTAAAACAAAGGGTCGAAAGAAAAACAAATTTAATGAAAACAAAATCCATTTGCTTAATGGCATCCTCCTTCCATAAAGAGTTTAGCAATTGGGTTTAAACTTCTGTGGGTTGATAATAATTTCGAAATCAAGGTAATTTAAGAAGTTTGCCTAATTAGCTGCTAGACCGGTGTTGATGTTAAATGTCGAGGGATTTTTTTGTTGGTGTGAAACCAGCTTATTACGTGCATCATCCTGGAAACTTTCTCGTCACCTTATCTCTCTTATCTTCCTCTAACGAGCTTTGGCAATAACTACCCATTCTTATCGGGACATTTAGCAAAGAGTTTTCTGAAATATTTTTCTACAATAGATTAATAGCGAACACGGGTTTTCGATTATGACAGTCTGAGAAAGGATGTACTGGATGTATCAGTATTTTTGTATTTAACTTTAGGAATATATATAAGCTTGTTCTTTCTCTGTCCAATTGCTCTTCTTTCCTACTTTACTCCAGCCATCTGGTCTGGTCTGGATATTTTTTTCGACATATATTGTCTTTAATTCAGAGATATTTTGAAGATAAAATTATACTCAAGCTCAACTAGATAGGTAGGTTGGGAATGGATAGACATATGAGAAAGAGTGTTCTCAAAGGGTAAAGTGAACAAGGTAAATGTATGCTTTGGTTTATAATGCAATGATTGCATACACGATACTCAGTAATAGAAACATCGTATGGTAGTTCATTGTTCATGGTCAGGAATACTTGAATTCAACACCATTTTATGATATACACAAGTGATTATCAAGGAAACCAGTATTCCGATTAACATGGTTTAGTTAAGGGGGTACTGCTTGTTTTTTTTGTTTTTGTTTATATATATATACCGGTATATATATTTATATTTATACATTTATTTTTGAGTTTCCTCGCTAGACCTCCATCAAGCTTAAAACAAACCCTAGACCCCCTTTCAAGATAACTTTGTAAATTTTTCGGTAGAAAAATTTCCCGGCCGAAGGCCGGTTCCTTCTAAAATTACAGGCTCGCTATCGCTCGCCAGAAAAAATTGACACCTAAATGGCACGAAAGGTCTTAATATTGACAAAGAATGAGGCAAACAGTCTTAAAATCGCCAAACTAACGGAACGGACGTCTTAAAATCTCAAAACTAATATGCTAAACATGGGGGTCTAGAAAAAGAGACTACTACCCCCTTAAGTTTAGTTTTGAAAATACATTGCTAGTGTATCATAATTATATGTTGCCTCAAAAGTTGTCCAGAAATTCCTGTCCTTGATTATACCTATGCTAAACCTCAATCTTATTACAATAGTACAGAACGGTGAAGGGTTAGTACTTATGTAGCACTTATAAGATTTTGAATGCGTTTTAGAATTCTTCAATGGTTTTATATTCTATATGTATATACATTGTTTAGTTTTATAGCACCTTATATTTGTAGATTATAGAATGGGACTTAGCCAATATCCAACTACATATTTATTTGTGAGGTTTACAGTATTTTCAAGAGTTTTAATGCAAGGGCTTTATTTGTGTGATATGTTGGAGGGACCTGGTGGAATCATAGTGGTAAAATATTTCACAAACAATTATATATTCCCACATATTCTTTCTAAACTGAATACAATCATCTAATGATAGCCTGAAAAGGTTAACAGGTTGTTAATGTTACTTAGTTGCAGTATGAGCAAAATAAAATATCAACAGTATTTATTTGGACAACTTTGCGGTCATCTCAAGTCGTAAATATTTTGAAAATGTGTGATAATATTGAAACTTGTTTTATATTTTGTTGATTATGTAAACAGTTTTCAGACCAGGCATACTAATTTTGTAGTTTGGGCCGCATATGGACAGGCAAAATTATATTGTTTGTTTGTTATATTTCCAAGTAGAGGTAGTTGTAGCAGACCATTTGATCAATAATGCAGTACAATTATAATGTGTTTTATCCCAATTTTCTTTGTATTCTAAAAAAATAACTAATACAGTGGCCCTGTGTCTCACCCCAATTGAGATACTCTTGCACTCTTAAGGGGGGTAGGGTTTATTTTTTTGGTCTATGGATCCATTTATGTATTTTTACTTTTTAGTTTCCTCTTGAGACCCCCATCAAGATGATATATATATATATATATATATATATATATATAAAACAAAAAAAACAAGACCCCCTTCAATTTAAATTTGTAAGTTTTTTCCTCCTAAAATTACATGCTCGGTATCACTCGCTAGGAAAAAATCGATACCTAAAGGGCATGAAAGGTGTTGATATTGACGAAGAAATGGGGTGGAAAGTCTTAAAATTGCCAACCTAATGGGATAAACGTCTTAAAACCTCATAACGAATGGGGCTAAGCATGAGGGAGAAGTGGGTCCAGAAAAACCCTATATCCCCCCTTACCATGGCCTAACACTTCTCATTCGGCATAAACGGTTAACCCCTTCAGTACCGGTGACGTCTTTCTATTTGATTTTAGCTACATTTAGACGATTTTATGAAGCTTAGCAAGGATATATGGAAGCTAAAACGATAAATTGTGATAGTTTGCAGCCTTTATGAAGCTTAGCAAGGATATATGGAAGCTAAAACGATAAATTGTGATAGTTTGCAGCCTTTATGAAGCTTAGCAAGGATATATGGAAGCTAAAACGATAAATTGTGATAGTTTGCAGCCTTTTATTTGGTTGACGTCCTTCCTAAGCTGAACAAATCGTCTAATAGTTCCTACAATATAAAATAAAGATGCAAGGGTTAACATATTCCAGACTTTCAACGTACCAGAATCCTTGAGCCAGTGTTGCGTTACATTGGTTAAAATATGGGATAATTTAAGGGAATACTTAAGCGAACGTCTACATATTCTTATCACTTATCTTAAGGGGGTAGTGCTTGTTTTTTGGCTTATATATTTATGTATTAACTAGATTTTTTAGTTTCCTCACTAGACCTCTATCAAGCTTAAGAAAATACCCCCTAGACCCCCTTTCGAGATAAATTTGTACATTTTTCGGTAGAAAAATGTCCCGGCCGAAGGCTGG
Source organism: Paralithodes platypus (assembly GCA_032716605.1). Classification (NCBI taxonomy): domain Eukaryota; kingdom Metazoa; phylum Arthropoda; class Malacostraca; order Decapoda; family Lithodidae; genus Paralithodes; species Paralithodes platypus. The sequence goes on along the minus strand of CM064482.1, from coordinate 73,816,052 downwards.
TTCCTTATAAAATTACAGGCTCGCTATCGCTCGCCAGGAACAAATTGACACCTACATGGTACGAAAGGTTTACTGTAGATATTAACAAAGAAATGGGGCGAAAGGTCTCAAAATCGCCAAACTAACAGAACGAACGTCTTATAATCTCAAAACTGATATGCTAAACATGAGGGAGAAGGGGGTCCAGAAAAAGCGAGTACTACCCCCATAAAGAAAAGCATGTGTTTGCATTTTCATAAAGTGTTTTGCTGTTTTGTGGAAAGCTTTTATGCATAATTATAATTATAATATAATTATGGGAAAGTGAGGGCTAATATTTCGTGGGCAATTGTCGGGTTGTGGAGGGTGTAAGCGGTGTTCTGTGGCGTCTGGACCGTGTTTGGAAATGGAAGTATCTCGTTTGGGCTTGATACAAGTTGGAAAATATTGCAAGAAATCCATTGGTCGTGAGTGTTTTACATGTTGTGTGTAGTGGAGACTGTGCTAGCTGGAGATATTCCCGATGTTGTGGATAAGATGGAGTTTACGTACCGTATGTTGCTAGTTATATAATCTTTACTATATATACACAAAACAAAAACAAGGTAGGGAGAGAGGTACCCTCACCAGTATTCGAACCCACTCACCCCAGGTATAATTAGGAGAGCTGGGCACCGTAACCACTCGGCCATGAGCGGATAAAAGGAAAGCAACCTTAGTTCTTATTTCAAGAACCAGGTTATAGTCTCGTGGAGGACTATGCCTTCGAACATGTGGTGAGTTTATTAGACTTCGACCATGACTATTTTACGCTCCCCCTAACTCGGCTAAGTGATATAGGATTTGTAATCGTCCTGGTACTATTATGGGAAGGTATATTTGTGATAGAGAGAGAGAGAGGGAGAGAGCGAGAGCGAGCGAGAGAGAGAGAGAGAGAGAGAGAGAGAGAGAGAGAGAGAGAGAGAGAGATAATTACAAGGAGTTACAAGGAATAATTAATATCTCAGAGACCTTGCGGTCCATTCTGAGGAGATAATCGAAATGAAAGGAGAGAGACTGTTTAGAACACTACACTCTTTACAGAGTGTGCAAATTACTATCTACTTTCTTCTTGAACTGCTCTACTGAAGAACTATTTGCAACTTCGGAGGGAAGTTTGTTCCAGGTATAACATATCTTATATGTGAAAAAGTGTCCACAAATACTAGCGCTGAACTTTTTCAATTCTAATTTCCAGCCATGGTTGCGTGTTGTATTCATATTGAGACTAAACATTTTGCTATAATCCACATTGTCAAACCCATTTAGTATTTTAAAAACTTCAATGAGCTGACCTCGTAGTCTGCGTGGTTCCAACGGGAAGAGATCAAGAGCTCTCAACCGGTCCTCGTAGCTCATTCTTCTACGCGATGAAATAAGCTACAAAGCCGTAGCGTGTACTCTTTGCAGTCGCTCTATATCTTTCCTGAGTGCTGGAGACAAGAATTGAACAGCATACTCCAGGAGAGGCCGTATCAGAGCGTTGTAAAGTGTGAGCACTATTTCTTCATTTCCTTACTTAAATTGCCTCGTTATATAGTCCAATAATTTCTGAGCTTTCTTCTCTACTTCAATGCACTGCTTGGAAAACTTTAGGTCACTGTTAATCAGAACACTCAAATCCTTTTCCAAGTGTAGTCACTTCCAGAGGCATTCCCAATTGACCACTTGCGAGTTTCGGTCAATAAGGAAGTTGGAGCTGTAGACATCGATAATTAACAGAACTATCATCTAAATTGCGATTGTAGTGCTTATATAAATACATAAAACTCAATTCAACATACTTTTTATCCATTAGAAACCTACATTATTATTATATTTATGTTTAATATCGATGTTTAAGGCTCCAACTTCCTTATAGCCTGAAACCTGCAAGTGATCAATTGTGAATAGCCTGATTTGGGTGTTTGCTTGGCCGATATGCATCACCTTGCACTTTACCAAGTTTAGAGGCATCTGCCATGTCTCCAACCATTGAGAGAGAGAGAGAGAGAGAGAGAGAGAGAGAGAGAGAGAGAGAGAGCATCAGCATCTCAACTACGTGGGATAAAACAACTTCCCGTGACTGTTTTGTACCCCAGGTGGGTTTGTGTCGCCTTTACGTAAGTCTGTGATAATATTATGAAGGCCGCGATAAGAGTCGTGTATACAGTGGTGTACTAAAGTAGCTGTGACGGAGCTGCTCTTAAGGGGGATGAGTGTATTTATTTGTTTATGGTTTTATCTTATAATTATATATACTGTAAAAAAACACCCCTAGATCCCTTTTCAAGATAAACGTGTACATTTTTCGGTAGAACCCTTTCCCGGCCAAAGGCCGGTTACTCTTACAATTACAGGCTCGCTATCGCTCGCCAGGAAAACATCGACACCTAAATGGCAAGATAAGTCTAAATACTGACAAGGTAATGAGGCGTAAAATCTAAAAAATCGCCAAACTAATAAGCCGAACGTCTTAAACTCTAAAAACCAATGGGGATAAGCACGAGGGAGAAGGGTGGCCTTAAAAAAGGCCCATCTCCTCTTAAATATGCTATTCTTAGTATTGTTTGGTAGGGAACTGAAAACCTATGAGCAAACTATAAGTGTTCGAGGCATATGTTAAGGTTATATATTGTATTTTATGTATTATATGTGTGTATTATGTATGTATATGTATATGTTATGTACTGTATATATGTGAAGGCTATGTATTTTCCTTGAAATTATACAGTATACTTATCATGAGTAAATCAAATAGCGTAGATAAATATGCACCGGGCAAGATTTCCAACTGGCTCAGTGTTAATTGTATTTATGTTATTTTAACCATTGTACGTAGACTAATGTAAAACAAAATATACATACTTAACCTACCTGTTGGTTAGTTAATTGGTGGCCTTTGATTTTATTTCTTTTTGCATTGCATTTCTCATTACTGAATGTATAAATAGTTTGAATAGCCTATGTCAAAATAGTCCTAGACCAGGTGGAAATGTTAGCGTGTGTAGCTCTGTAACAGGTAATTGTGTGGGCAACTGTACGTGGAATGGTGAGTGGTCTGAAGGTCAGGACATGATAGGCTAGTTGGTTCATATTATCTCGGCAGCAAACAGCCATTGAGTATAATTGTGATTGGAAATTATGGTGCTTGGCGGTGGAACGTGAAGTAGTTAGAATAATAAGAAACAGAAATAAAAATACAAAAATACTAATAAAACTATGTACAGTTCTCAGCATATATCAAATTACACCAATTCGAATCTTTGAACGGTTAAAGCCAAATCCTGAAGCATCTGGGCTATTATAATGTTATGCCAGGTTTTTGCTGGGGTTAACTGGACTATTTAGGTAGGTTCTTACTAGACTGGAGAAGTTGAAACCACATGAACACATGCACAAAGGTAATAGAGGATAAATATTATACAGAATACAAACATAGAGTATCTTATTCAATGTAACTAAAATATTTACACAGTTACAGTCAGACATGGATAGGTATATACACAATTTTTCTAGCACGATCGAGGATCCACAATAAGTTCCAGGGGATGACACTATGCACTTCCGGTGTTGACAATAAGCATTTCCGGTGATATTGCATTTCCGTGGCACTTCCGACGAGGTTCTTGGTCCATGGTGGTGGTCCTGTCGTGTGGAGATGACAGCAGGATGTAAGATGTTGTAGAACTCTTGATTTTGGGGTCTTAAATTAATACGTTACGTTACGTTCTACCAGTGTTATACGTAACATATCATCGGATTAACGTGAGAAGTTGTACTGGTGTTATACTGTCTCTCTCAACTCTCCTGACCTTTATAAGAGTCGTTAATCAAGAACCTTTATATTACTCTTGGGTTTTGGGTCTTAAATGAATACGAGTCTGTCCTGCCAGTGCTATACATATCATATCATCGGACCAACATAAGAGGGTTGTTATGTAACTTCTCTTAA